>DWPA01006202.1:0-11177 GCA_018251375.1 Calpodes ethlius
ATGTCCAATTTCTTCTAAAGCTTTCAAATACTTCATTTTTTCCGAATCGCGATGTTTAGTTAATCTCATTTCGCCTTCGGTCCCGTGGAAACTTCTATATTTTGAATTTAATATATCTCGGTCTTCTAGCCGCTCGCCCTTTTTAAAATAAGGTAGTACGTTATCGTAGTTCCACGTGGGGTCTTTTGCTATTTCTGCCCACATTCGGTAATCGTTGGGATCTCCTCGAGCGTACATCATGTAATTGATGCCGCTGCCGCCACCGAGCCCGCGACCGGTCGTTTCGTAGACCTTTTTATGACATTGAAACGAGTAATTGTCATTCACAGACGTGTAATTCCAGTCATATTTCGTACGTACCGCGAAGGGAGCTAAGCCAGGCAACTGAAAAAATACAACATAATATCAGTATTATTAAGTGTACACATTGAATGTATTAACGGCATGTGTTTATAAAGCAAGTGATGAGATTATACTAATAACACGTAACCTACCATTACTTCCAAAGATGGATCATCTCCATCTTCTATCAGCAATACGTTAAAGTTTCTATTCTCTGAGAGTCTCCCGGCGAGAAGGCAGCCGGCTGACCCGGCGCCTACTATTATAAAGTCATAGGAAGAATTATCTGGAAGAAATAAGTTTAACTGTTATAGGACAAGATATAAAATTGACCCCGTGGCGTAATTGATAGGAACCCTGCCTGCGCAGCGAGGGGTATGTCATTCCCGGCTGGAGCATTATTTTCTGTGACAGATAAATGTTTGTATCTACTTGGGTCCTGGGTGTTCGTTGGTGACGTTTTGTTTGTGTGGTCCATGCCACACATAATCCTCGCGTGAGGGCAAGAGTGTATAAAGCATTTATTTAATTATTAAGTTACAAAAACAAATCTTTATTTATGTTATACCATCAATGGAATATTTCTAGAGGAATTACATTAATTTCACGATTATTTAAAAAGCTCGTTAAGCTGTCGATGCCGATAGCTGTAGTGAGATAGAAATCGTTAAGTCATGCTAGTTTTCAAGCTGCATGAGAGCCTCTAAAACTTTTCTGCGCCTTTGCGCACTAAAGTAGCCTAGTGGAGTGGCTCTAGGGCTCCCCTATATACCAAAGACAGACACAGTACCTGTGATTGGTCATTAATCAATTTACACGATATGTATCGAACACTTTCACTTTAGGCGATATAAAATTCTTTTAGAATATTTAATTCATAACACATACACAACAAAATTCACGAAAAGAACAATTTTTTTTTTTTTAAATAATCGTTAACGACAGTAATGCTTGTTGTGGTAAATGATTGTTATTATAATTACTGACCTTGTACATGTGCTTGTTTCGGAAACAAGAACGCGAAGAGATGTAGGAACACTTGGATCACCCTCAAGGCGCCCTGCACACCCTCCGCGTTCAGCACGGCCGCCTCCGTGTCCATCATGATCAGTAATAGCAAGTATTACCTGCCGAGTCAGAGTTTTTGCGACATATATTCGCAATAAAAAATTGTTACTAATAAAAAAAAAAAAGTTTTGTGTGTCTGTTTTTACTCATGGTAGTAGCTTTTTTTTAGTTCAGCTATGAATAATGATAATTTTAATGTAAAAACTAAGTCTAAACCTCTACTAATTCTAACCTTTAGGCTTTATACGTAACACCACAGTTCACAAAACTGAAGATTTGTATATAACTTAGATGAGTCAATTAATATTTATCCCATAGAAACACTTCATGTAAAATATTATATCACAAGACGTGATTGACCAAGAATAAAGAGCATGAAGAGCATTTGCACCCGATATTTTATTGTGTAACGTTATAAGTTATCAGATAAAGTATCTTTCAGCTTTTAGATGGAGTCCGTAAAGTTAAAAAATAATCAAACGCACTAAAATGATTTATCTATTAGCTGCTTAGGGAGATCGGAGGTCGAATATATATTTTTTTTTATTTGTATTATAAACGTGCAAATAAAATTATATTCCGCACCAAAACTTCACGAAGTGCCCTAGAAGTTCTGATAGTGTTATGCGGATATTAGCGAGCTTTAGTATTATCCATAAAAAGAAATTAGATATTTATTCCAAAGTTTCCACCGGGATAGAATAATTTGGATTAACTTATAACTCGGCATTATGATAATTGCGACTTTCGTTGATAGCCGTTGCGGAGTATGACAGCGCTTAGCCTAAGTATGTAATAAAATTAGAATTTTAAAATCCTGTATCAAAGAGTTCTTCAAAGCAATAATAACTTTAATATCGCTGCAGCCGGAACCGCGGCCTTCGCCTAGTCGTTTGACGACAGCAAACAATACGTTTAAGTTTTATTCACTTTTTATTTATTTTTAAACGACTCATTTTTCTGTTAAATTTTTAAGTAAAGTAGCGAAGTATATAAATATGCAAAAGTATATTTTACATACTGCTATTAACATATATATCTATATTAAAATATCAATCCCCTTTAATAAAAACCTCCATTGCGGCCAAGTCTAATTTAAATATGCATATCGATATCCGTTACTGCCGATAGTAATAATAATTGATTTCGATGCTGTAACTATTAATACAACTTGTGTGTAAATCTATTGATACTACCGATTGGTAATGGTAGTTCTTTGTCCCACTCAAAATTGGCCACAAATGCGTTGCTACCCTTGAGAAAACATGTCGTCTATTGTAAAAGCGTAACCGAAAACTTAGAGGACCCTTCCGACAGAACACAATTGCTTTAAGAAACGTATCCCAGTAGCAAAAAATATTGTACCAATGAATGAGTTCCTCTTACTCATTTTCGTAGAACGCCGCAACAGCTAAGTTTAAAGTGGAAAAAATGACAAAAGACCGGGAACTGAAAATAAAGATAAGAATGGCCTACGAGTATGTCTAGATTAAATTGGTTTGTTATTGTATATCAAATTTTAGAGTGATGTTGTACATATCAGTAATATATTCAAGTGTGTGTTTTGACTTTTAAAAATTGTGATTGATAGTTGAAATTAAGACAGATTATAGATTCAGCCCAGTGAAAGTCGGACCAGGTCACCAGTTTTTAATAAAGTAATAATTCAGTAATTATCCTTACTCAATTTCTACCTTGTACCCGATGGAAGCTGTTGCCATTACAAATAAAACAAGAACCCCCGCAATGCATGTTAGTGGCATATATATAAAATACGGCTATAATACTCGTTATGTACACGTATTTTACAAGAATAAAATGGACGGCTGTGTCCACAACGCAGCCACACCTTCTTTTAATCACAATCGACATTTTCCATGACAGATGCTGAAATGTACCCGCAACTGCTGTCAGAAATGATAATTCTGTATTGACCTTTGGAGCAAAACAAATGTCATAAGATTTGGTTCTATCCTTTTCTTAGTAATGACATCCAGAGTAGTATTACTTTTGTCAGTTAAGTTAGTTATTTTATTAGCGAAATAATTCGATCGAGGTAATTGATCGAATTGCTCTAGGTCCAAGGATTCATGAGCTAAGTTAAATGATTTGTGAAAATTAAAAATAATAATAATAGCTTAAGCATGTTGAGACAACTGAGCAAGCAGAACCGAAAAGATGTTAGACTGGTATCAGTAACATCAAAGGCACCACCAATGTGTTTACGACCACGAAAGAAGCCATAGGAAATCCCTTAGCCAGGACACGACGAGTTTCCTCTGACTCGAATAAGAACGAGGCAATTACCACGCTCATTAGCCGGACGCCCTAATAAGGCCAAAAAACCTTATAACACGCTTGTTAAACTTGTTCCAATATCTTTCCGTGTATCGCGAATTTCTCAAAAAGTCATGTGGGGAAAGATACTAGTAACGAAATCGTTATGGAGGACCTGATGACAATTGGCGTGAAGCTTCGGCATAGCGTTGTGAAACACATAGACAAAACGTCGTTCACTGGCGCGGAACCCGACCGTGGCGTAAACTATAAAACATTAAGCGATAGGGAAAAACAATTTGACACAAACAAACGGCTGAATCGTCTCCGCGCGAGTTTCGGTGTATTCATTACGTATTCCCCTATGTAAACATGTGATATTGGTCCCAACATATGACTCTTGTAAGACGTGTTTTATTAAAGCGGTACGCAGGGCCCGACACGTGCGTTTCGGGCTCACGAATTTGCATGAAGCGCTTACTGAGAATTTTATATGGCCGTAATGTATTTAGTACCCGGTGCGTAGCCGACACACGTACCGCTACAGTGGGATTATTGATGATTATTTGTTTATTGAATTTGATTCGTCTAATGTTTACTAAGCATCTTTTAATCCAGAAAGAGGCAAGTCAAACATTTCTGGTCTGGGGTGGGGATACATGCATAATAAATAATAACGTTTCCGAGGACATACTAATACTGTGCTTAATTGTTTAATATACAACAGTAATTACAGTAAAAGGTATGAGGTGTCTTTAACTATAATAAATGATTTTCTTTATAAAACTATGACATTTTGTGATTCACAATGTCTATCTTTAAGTTATACAAAAATAATGTTAGACATTTAAATTATGACTTATTTCCTAAGCCTATAAGTTATATATTAGTTCATTTATATATATCCATAGTAGCCCATTGTTACTAACTATGTCGAGGACATTACGCTGGGAAACACCGGCTTTATACTACAACTAAGGTCTGGCGTCCACGAGTTTATACTTTATAATAATATTTTATTCCCGAATAATTTATATAGATTTATTTGAAACATCAAAATGTTTCAAATTTGCAACAGATTATTCTTATACTTTAAGTTTTCACGACGACAAAGAAATACGAAGAAGAGTGAAATTTTGAAATAAAATACTTATTTTCTACTGTTTATAGATATCCCTATACTTAAAATTACACCAACATTACATGAATTATATCATTTTATGGGAATATTATTAATAAGCAACTAAACTTAACACGATCACTGTGACGTATACAGTAAATCCGATTCATTACCGGGCTAGTTCAATTGTCTATATTACATGTATCTCAGCTAGTTTAGGTAACTGTTGTTCATACATTATACTATCTGTTTATTATATCATAAACCCATAAATGTTATAAAACTTACCTTGTATAAAGTATGTATTGAAATTAAGTAAATACATAATTATTATGCTCGATTGAGCATCGTTGGAGATATTAATCTTCCACTTGCAAATTATTAAGATAAATGATAATTTTAGTTCATATTAAGCGTTCAACACGTATGCATCCCTTCACAGCTAAATGGTTGGTAATGTAAAATTTAGACACTAAATGAAAACAAATCTAGGGCTGTAAATCATTGAACTTAATTAAGGTATAATACTTGTAATCCCTGACATTTTTTTTTATTATAATGTGACTAAATATTAAAATAAAAATAGGACCATTTATGTAACGTTTTATTATGAAAAAATATTTGACTAAGTGCCTTAAAATTCTATGCCACATTGACTAATAACGATTTAATGTATAGTAAAAACTAAGTAAGATTGAAAATGCTAATTTTAGTTGGAATTAAGCGTTCAAAATGTATGCATCCCTTCACAGCTAAAATGTTGGTGTTTTAAATAGCCACTACTTAGGATTTGTAAGCTAACGAGTAATAGTGGATTAGCTCACAATTACCGAACCCCGCACTGCGCGTGGCCCGACATGCACTAAGGCAGTACATAACGTTTTCTTTTTCGTTAAATCGGAGCAACGAAGTAACTTCGATGTTATAACTTTTTGATTTTACTAATAAATCGTACGGCAGCTCATAACAGGAAAATGGAAATTTATACTCCGGCCCCAGCCGTGCGTGCGTACACTTGATGTGTGCGAGAGAGCATTATTATTAATTCATTTGCCTAAAAGGAATATGATGCTAAATTAGATCAAGCCATGTCTAGTCCACCCACGCCGAGTATAACTAGAGGGGCCGTGTTTACCTTTCTGTTTACTTACCTTATTATGAGAAAAGAACAGAATAAAAACGTTGTCAATTCCATTCCATCACTGGTTACTAGGATACGCTTTGTTGTTAAACACTTACTTGAATTTGGCTGAAATATACATCGTAATGGATATTTTCACTGAAATGAGATGTTCTTTCACGGTAAAAAGTAGCCTATAGTACTTGTCGTCCTTCCAACTGTTTCCAAACCAAAAATCATACTATAGCGACGCTCCGTTTCGCCGTGAAAGTAGGACAAAGAAACAAACACATCTTCGCATTTATAATATTAGTAAAGATATACGACTTTGACTTTTAATTAATTAAAAAGATTTCAATGTAAACTACTGTACTATTTTACGTGCTCTTATAAAGTGATATTCACCCCTTATAATATAAAAAATGGAAGAATGTAACTTTACCTTTTTATATGTATAGTAAAAGCTTTTTGAAAGCTTTAAAACAAATCCGCTGTCATGATTTGTTTTATATCCTCAAGGAATCCCGTACGGATCTCCTTATAGCTTAAACTGTGAGTTAAAGATTTCTCGAGTTCCGAGGGAGTCTTATTGAAATCAATGCAGCTATGTCACAGATTAACAACAAACAATCAGGCAAAAAGACAAAAAAACAAAACACTCGTATTTCTGTTTTGATGCATACAAAAAAATATAATTCACACTCAAATTGCTATTTAAGTTTATTTATGTGTATATTTAAAATGTAACGTAGATAGTCGGGTAATTCGTATTCAATTCAAAATAAATGCACAACTTCCATTTTGTGCCATAAAAAGTTATTGAAGCGCTGAAATAATTAATCCTTATTCCCTTTACATTTAATTGACATCATTTTATTTGAGCGTTTCAACGACGTATCATTCATGTAAATTGCACGGGAAAATTGATATCGGAAAACAGTTTCGTTATTGAAACACGGATGAATTTCAAACGGGGCGTTCGGAGCCGGCCGCGCCGCGAGTTCCGCCACGCGCGCGCTGTGTAAACTCAATGTCGAATGACAGTAACGTTCTAATGACATTTAACACGGAATAGATACATTTTGTATAATTACTGTGTCGGATTAGTTTATAATTGTATCCGTCATACCAGTGTCCGATAAAACACCTGATCTGTAGTAAGTGATCTGTGCGGTGCGGTCGCAAGCAGAGCTTGATTGCACAGAATGGTATAAACAGACGATCACACGTGCGCACGCCTTTCCTGCGGCTCAACGTCCTAAAAATTCGTAAATTCATATTTAAATTAAAAAATATGATGGGTGCGCTAAGACCAATTTTTCGATTCAGGAATTCGTTTCCGTATATAATATACTTTTAAGTTCTAATAGTCATCCAAATCTGTGAAACCATCGTCGAGTAATTGAATAGTACATCCAAAGGAAACATCCAAGCACCTTCATAATATTAAATTATACAAAGTAACTGTTCCTAGTAACAACATGATTATCCCGTTAGAATGGATACCGCTGTGGTCCAGCGTGTTATCCAATTAAGGTTCTGCAGACTCTCACGCAGTTACCGAGAACTTTCGGGCTAACAAGTTACCTCACGACATCTCCTCCACCTTCAGAGTGTGTGACGAGCGTTAACTGTAACTTGCTTCTAACCACTATGTTACTAAGTTTTTACATACCAAATAACAATTGTATCTATAGTCAAGTTAAAGCAATTACTTGAGTATCAAGTAATTACTTAAGTAACAGTTTTTATTCGATAGCTAAGAATTTGAGAGAATAACTATCATAATTTTGAATACTTTGCGAATCAGTTCCTTAAGTAATTACTTCAACTCTAGTAATCACTGTAACTCAATTACAGATACCAGTATTAGAATTGACAGAAGCTGCCGGGGTATGAGCACAATTAAGCATTAAATGGGTCATTTAGTGAATTAATATCTTGCAAATTTACAAAGTCACAATTTCTAAAAATATTCAATTTAACAACAATATTATAATTTACATACAATATCGTTTGATATAAAACTCATAATTAAAATTGTAAGAAAAGATCTGTATTTACTAAAACTTTTTATGTTGTGTTTTTATTCAGTCTCCGTGTCAATCCATTGTCTCGGCCTTAAAAATTTTACTGAAATGGAGCCATTCAAATGATAAGCCTGAGTTTAAAGCCATTGTTATTGTTATTGTTCATGCACTGTTGAAATTTATATTGAAGTAGAAGCGCATCGTTTGTAAATTTGAATAAAGAAAAAATACATGAATTCTAGTTATGAATATTAATTAATTCAATGATGAAATAAGTTGAGTTAAATTTAGGCTCGTGTGTAAACTTAGCAATATTAATTATAGAATTGTACTATTATATCTTTGGAAGAATATTTTTTGTTTGCGTAGAAATACAAACATAATTACAATAGTCATTTATTGCCTTAATAAAACTTTTCAAAGAGCATAGGTAGATACATTGCAAATCACAAACCCATTATTGAAAAACATATCCAAATCGGATTAGTACTTGTGGTTTTGCACAAGCAAATGTTTACTGCAGCACCCCCTGGTCAGTTATTACCGCAACACCTATCTAAGAACATGCACAAATCAAAGTAGAATCCATTACTGAAAACTGCATTAAAATCGGACCAGTGGCCTTGGAGATAAATGGTAAAATTAAATTGTCTCCGTTTCGTCGCAGGTAAAAAAACTAGACGTTAATAAAAAAGACAAACACACGAAAAATCGTATACACAGTAAATTTCTTTGTCAAACAAACAAAATCACAAAAATTGTAAGTAAATAAATCTTAAATACGGAACCAGAATGATGTTCTGTTTTATTTTCAAATGTACTTAGCGTTTATGGCTTGAATACCATTAGCACAGCGCATCTGGTGTTATTTAAGTCTTGAGCACGGTGAGTACATCATGGCTGTAACCCTGTCCAAGTCATAAAGCTCGCTCATATCTGTTGCATACAGAATTATGGCATTTTTATGCGCTGGCATCTAGAATACGAGCGGCACCTCGTAAACCGAGCTCTCTGGCAAATTCAATTCAATATACATAGTGGCTTTTATTACACCAGTGTGCATAAGTGAAGATTATTACCAGGTGCATTGAAGATACCTACGGCGTTAGGTACTCATATTGTTAACCATTTTATGGATTAGATTTAGTCGTGATATATACTATATATATTGAAAACGCGATTGTCATATTATTTTATACTCTTTAAACATTTTATTAGCTTCACTATCTATTGCCTAACCTTGATGCGATATTCATATTAATATTATAAATGCGAAAGTGTGTTTATTAGTTTATTCGTTTGTTGCTATTTTATGTTTTTTGGTTTGGAGATAATTAGGACTACGAGTACCATAGGGTACTTTTTACCGCGGAAAAACATCTCATTGCTATGGACAGATCCATTGCGAAGTAAATTTCAGCAAAATGAAAGAAAATATTTTATTTGTTGTTAACAAAGCGTTCCCTAGCAACCAAAGTAGAAAGGATTGACAAGCGTGCTAAGCCGCGGGAACATCTAGTATAAAAATTAATATTTATTTTAAGTAGTTTTTGTAATATGATGAAGTGTCAGTGAATCCGAGTGTATCTGGATATGAGCTTTTATTATATTTACTCTGGCTTAGGAGATATACTCCTGAAAATCTGATGTTAGTAGTTTTGAATATAAGAGGGGAAATAGAATGCCGTATATTAGATGTATTTCAGTGAACTTTTACAAATATTAATCTCCAAACCTTTCCATTTTTACTCTTCTTACTTCCTTACCTTAGTAATTACCGATCTCTAAAAATTTACCTCAAAAATACAAAATAAATTCGACAGTTATTATTTCAGCGAACTCCTATTGCGTTCCAAATTCAATGTTTTCCATTCCAACAGATATACAGAGAGCGATCCTCTAAAGGTTTCGATTTTTAAAGGGATGTATTGAACCCTTGAAATATTCTCCGACTGTATGAATTTTATACCGCTAACCGTGGCTCTGATTGCCACTAGTTACACCCTTGACCCATATTTCTTGTTCTTTTATTAACGTGTATCGAGTTTAAAAATGTAATATGCAGACGATGCTACCTTACAACATCACAACTTTATCGAATCTATGTAGATGTGCTCATATATGTCTGTATATTCGATTTTATAAAGTTATTATTTGTTATCTTGTGGGTCAAGTATTGTTGAATTAAATCTACTTCCTCTTATTAGAGTAAGATAAAAGTAAAAAATGTCGGAGACGGACATTAGTACACACAAGTAACGGAACGAAGCACGAGTTCCGGTAGATGGCAGCACCATTCCAGTATTGCTACTAACTTCGTGCTACAACTGAGCCTATTCGGTGGAGTGGAACTCTGACCAAAACTCACTTGCTATTTGGTCGTCTTCGAGATCGGTTCTCCTTTGAGCTAGGAACTGTAACCTACGTATTTATTCGGTGTGATTTAACTTTTAACCATTTGTTAATAAATTTGTGGAAGTACTCTTTGTGTCTTTGCTCAATTACCCATTCATACGCCCACTATGTCAGATGACGAGGTTGACAATACGGTTCCGGCGTCAAATATACGAATATAAAAGATAAATAAAATATATTCATAATATTGTCCTACTTTTATATAACAATGTATGTATATGATTAATATAACCTGATACTGTACTCAGGGTTGACTCCTAACGCCAGAAAACCTTATTGGTTAAGGACATACCTTAACATTTTATATATGTAATCAATTTTATGATAGCTCGTTGTAAACTCCATAGTAACTTGGATTTCGCTCTCAACTTTTTTGCTAGAGTGCACCAACACTGCAAAACCGTGTTATAATTATTTGAACTGTAGAGTTATACTAGAAAACTGTTTTCTCTCTAAGTTAGAATTAATTCATTTTTTATATCGTGAGATAGAAAACTAGCTTGCAGTGCTATAATGCACAAACCTTGAATAGAAGTAGAAGAGGCTGTAATTAGTTAGTAAGTCCTATTAGTAAGTAAAACTAACCGTCCATTTAACAATCGTTAGTAATTTATCCAGTTTGATGTCGCAAATGCATTGTTACCCTAGAAGATAGATAGTCACTTCTAATGTAAGTGTAACCCACAACCAGGACCTTCAGACCAGGAAGCAATTGAGTTTAAGATAATTTTGACGGCCTCGTAGCCCAGTTGGTAGTGACCCTGCCTGCGAAGCGAGGGGTCCCGGGTTCGATTCCCGGCCGGGG
>DWPA01006203.1:0-11177 GCA_018251375.1 Calpodes ethlius
AATAAAGCTAGCTATATTAATACCTACGTATGTTTTAAGTCTTCGTTGTCAAAGATATTTCGATTTAATTTTTAGATCCAAACTTTTTAAGGTACATACGGCCGTTACTTCATTGAACAATACAGATTTATTGTCCAAGTGGTGCCACACTGCCATTCGCAAGCAAGCAAGGTTTTGTGTGTACACACCACGTAAGGTGGCTTTGTGTGTGTTGGGACATATAAACATACTCATGTTGTCCTAATCAAGGAGTGCTGTGACACGGACATTGTCAGGGCACTCTTGGGGATAGGTTCACCAAGACAGGGAAACCAAATACTAGAGATTGTGTTTGAATCTGTCAGAGTTGATGTGTTTTATCTGTTCTCCCTAGAATTACTTTAATTGGCGTTTATATAGAAAGATACACGTGTTCTTTGCTCTGTATGACATTTTAATACTAGATGCCGGTATGCTAAACTTAAATAGTACATTATAGATTATTATATTAAGTATCACATGTCAGTTATTATTAGAGATTAATAGAATTAAATAATTGATATTTTATATCTAATAGTTTTTAACATATAAATCGGAAAATATTGAATACTTTTTACGAATTGCAGCACATCGAAATTAAAAAAAATGGCAAATTCTTTAGACACAAAATATAAATGGAATACAAAACAGACTTAGATAATTAATAATAGAATTATATTAGTTTTAAACCCGACTCGTCAGTCTCCTGAAACGGAGGTATACGAAACAATGAATACATCTACAGTTAGCTAAAAATAAGGATCAATTTGTTACAAATAGTAAGTAACATTTTACGCTTGCTAAAAGTGAATTTAAAGTTGTGATAGAATAGAATAAATTGTAAAGTAGCGGGCTGACTTGATCCCAAGTAACCCCGGCACCCGCGCGACTACGTTGAACCAAAATTATGTTAGAGAAATACCTATTAGGAAAGACGCTCGAGTCGACGAGAGGGCGCGCGTGGCAATTTTCTTCACGATCGTAGCGTTCGCTAAAAATAGAAACATTTAAAATTTGATTTTAAACTCTAACATTAAAATCGCGTGTCAGTTCTTTAGGTAACCTTAAAGCCATGTCGAAGCCATAAGAATAACTAACTGCCAGTATCACGATTATTCACAAATTCAATGGCATACCTTCAACGGAATAGAACAGTTAAAGCATAATTTGCATAAAATAAATAAATACCAGGTCATCAATACAACAAAAGCTAACACTATGCCCATTTTTATATATTTAAAAGTATGTCATAGAGGAACTTACAAAATTTAGTAGAGTAAAATAAAAAAATAACTTAATTAAGTTATGAATACAATTGAAATTTACACGTAGCAGGAGACACTAACACTGATTTGATATTATTTCACTCACCTGATATCTGTCCATCTGCGCGAATCCTTATAACAATATAAACACTGAGTGGTATTCTGTTAACCCAGGTGGTCAATCATGACGTTCGAGCGATCCCTAACCGCACCGCCACCGCCCCCCGCGCCCCCGGACCTGCTCGACGAGACCCCGCTGCTCAAAAATCTTCAGGACATCATGCAGGTAAACACAGACTCATACGACGCCAAGAGAGCCCAAATATTGTAGTGTATAAACAAGTACACACTTAGAATATGTGTGCTTTTATCTGGGATCGTACTTATTTCAGTGCCTCAGCGAATACTGAGACCCGTAGGATCGTTTGCCAATAGGAGGATAGTGCCTATAGGTGCGGCACGCATCCATAAGAGACGATGAATGTTTTCCCATCTCTGACGTAATATATAAGTATGGATATGGAACACATCAATTAAGTAACACACAAAATACGTTTAAACTTTTCAATTACCTATTTCTACCCTAAAAGTGTAACCTGGAATGGAAGTGATCGTTTTTGTCTTAATAATCACAGCATACGTTTAGTGGCCTGTCTGCAGCTATTCGGTTCTAGCCTAGCAATAGGACAGAGTGCCTGTTTCCTATTCGATACTAGGCCTCAAGAACACAAGGCGTAAATTGCAACTAAACATATCTAATCTCTGTCAGGCCGGTGACGCGAATAGCGCGGCTCGGTACGCCCTGCGTGAGGGGTGCGCACGGCTGGCGCTGGCGGGGGAACGCGCGGGGGGTGGAGCGGCGCGCGCGGCTCACCGCCTGCGGCGTGCGCTATCGCTGCTGCTGCATGCGCGTGCGCATCTCGCTCACGACCATGCTCGCTGCGAGTGAGTACCAGTATATTATATTCATCTTTATGTAAATAAATATTATTGCTATGTACTTTATCCCTCAATCCAAAGGCTGTATGGCTTAGACTAAATATTGCCTTCCATTTTACATAAGCAGTCATCATGACGAAATCTCGAGATCAGAAATGTATCTGTCTCGTAAATATCTACCTGGGCAAAAAATCTCATTCAACAGTCAATCTCATTGCCGACAGACTTTCAAGTTTATGTAATATCTATAACTGCAAATAAGCCACACGAACATTGTCACCTTGTCAATCTTAGAAACATTTCAAGTCAACTACACACTATTAAAGTACAGTTCAGATGGTGCAGGTCTTTCGATTAAATATTCCAGCAATTCGTGATGTCAACTTATATAAATAAAGGGAATGACGAATATAACGTATACAGGTCTTGGGAGCCCACGGAGACCACCAGCGACAGCGAGCCCGAACCAGTAGCCGAGAAAGGCAGCATTGAAAAGACTGAAAAGGTAAGGTATCTAATACATAGTCCTCGTAGTAGGTTTTAATATTTTACAGAAATCACCAATCCGCCAAAACAGTAATTTCCAAAATATTGTTTTTATAGTAACAGCTTGCAAACGAACAAATTAATCATATTATTTTCGATAATAATTCAAAACAACGACATCGTCAAAGAGTACATCGAACAGTTGGAGTGAATAGAAATCAAAGGCAATTGAAAAATTGGTTTGGAAATACGTTCATACGTTACTGCCTTTTTCATATCTGGGTGTCAATTTCTTGCCAAGCAACGCTTTGATGTTAAACACTTCCTTTAATTTGGCTGCATCTTAATGGATCTTCCCAAAGAGATGAGATGATTTATTGCTTTGTAAAGTATCGCATGGTATTCGTAATTTTCTCAACTATCTCCATTCCAAAAATCATGTCATAAGGATACTCCGTTCCGCCATGAAAGAAGGACAACAAACAAACTAACAAATACTTTAATATTTATAATATTTTTATGGATTATATGATTGAACGACTGCATAAAACCTGTTAGTGAATTGCTTCAAGAGTGGAAGGTATTCTGGGCATCCTTAAGGCAGTCCTATCTCTAACAATGGGAGATGAGATATTGAAATAACGTTACGAATGCTCAGAAAATCTTCCACTCCTGAAGCTATTCATTACTGGTTCTTACGCAGTCGTACCGCTAATGTGTAAAATTTTTTATAAATGATTATTTTAACATCGCCATTCCGAACTCTCTCAGCGTATGTACATAGCACAGCGTTAATTAATGTTTAAATAGCTGCTATTTATTTTATGAACTTTGTTGGAAAATCGCGCTGCTCTGGAGAGTGTTCTTTTAACTTGTTTTATGAAAATGTAATTTAATACAGATAGGTTTCAGCTAGCGACTACGTCGGTGCTCCTTTGTGAATAATTAACTAACATAAATATTAACGTGCTGTGAAAAATATACTTTTTTTAATTATTATATGCGGCCTGTCACCGTCCAGGCATTCTCTAGTCTGTAGGCAACTGGTAATAAGAATATAATCAGATCACACTTGTCATATAGATGTTTGAACATGGGAACGAAAGCGATGTTAAAATTTTAACTTCGTAGGATGAGAGGAAGTGGTTCTCATTTAGCTCGCAAGTTTTGAACCATACGAACATACTAATAACATTGCAAGTTAAATAAAATCTTTTAGAAACCAAATTATTTCTTCGTCATTTGAAGTAAATTTTTTAAAGCGAAATTAAAACTACTTACTTTCATCCCAAGAAGTTAAAATTTTACGTATTGCTAAAGTTGTGATATTAAATATTTTCTTTTACATTATATTAAACGTTAATACATATAATTTGAATACGTATTACGTACAATGTAGTATAGTAAAAAAAAATTTTGAAATAACATTAATTATAAAGAAACTTCAAATCTAGCAATGTTAACAAGTTCATTATTTCAGTAAAGACATCACAGACAGCTATATCTGACATGTGAAATTTCACTACATACCTTTATTATTTCAACAATATTTACTTATAAACTTATATTAAAAATATAACAATTATATCTGTGTTATAAATAACCTTCGCAAGTCATTCTTGTGGCATTACTCTGTATTTGGGGAAAGTTTGAGCGTGATTCACGGCCGTAGTAGATTAGATTAGCTATTCATACAGGAAGGGCGGATGAATGAGGTTTCACGGAGCCTTTTCGCCTCGTCATACACATTAGGAAATTATGTTTGATGCGGATACCCTGCGTCAAATTTTTGCTTGATGTTATATGTTAAGTCGGAAAAATATTTATTGTGTTAAATACATCGTGCACATCTTTTATCGTACTACACAATGGAAAGGAAAATGCGCTTAAAATCGTGGTTTATATCTCTCTCTGGTTATCAAATAGCTTAGAACAATAGTCAAATGACATTTTTAATGGTTCATATATGTCTTTGGTTGGCAAATAGTGTAAAACAATAATTAGATATATATTTTTTAATGAAACTTGAATGATTTTATTATGGCTTTTTATTTGTTTTTCCTATAAATTTGTAATATTCAATCAAAGAACTAGATAAGAATGCCAAAGCTACGATATTTTCTGTATAGGGATACTAAATTTTATTTTTCTTCATAAAATGTTTTTGCATAAGCCGCATAGTCGCAGGCCTAACACGACCGACGAGTTAAAAACAAATGAACAACATCTATGGTCCTTGTACTGTCTTTGATTTTTTATCTGGTTTATTTTTTACAGAGTAGTTGATGTTCTGTGTGTACAGGAGCAGCTGAACTGGGCGGCGCGCGGGTGTGCGCTGGCGAGCCGCGCGGACAGCGTACGGCGGGCGCTGCGCTCGCTCGTGCGCACGCTGGCGTTGCTCTACCCGCCCGTACGTTACAATAAAATCACATTATAAAACTTTAAAATACTCTCATTACCTTACTCAGTGAGTTATAATTGATCAATTCATTAATTCCTTTCTAGTATGAAAGACTTTTTATCTCCGTGTTAAAATGTATCCCTATTAACGAATTTACGATTTTTTACCATACTATACTTATAATAATAATAATACTATACTTACTTATCGCATATTATTATATGCTAAAAATGCATATCATCGTGATTTCCTTGACAAGGTATTTAGAAATACCTTCAATAATTTAGAATGTTAATGAAATTTTCGAAGAAGTTGAATAAGATATCCATAGTAAAGTGATGTAACTTCTCTCAAAGTTTAGCTTTAGCTTATCATAAAAGTTCATCATTACTACTCTACTATATTTTTAAAAAGAAAGTCCCTTAAAATAACGGCAAGGAGGAGAGAAGTCACTGGGATCAAAACCACCCAAAATCATACAATTCAAAATGACAAACTCAGTAGAAAATTGCATACATGCTAAATAACTTTGGCCCTACTAATGTAATAATCCTACCCCCTTCCCTTCCAAAACCTTCGGCTAACTTCTCCAGTAGCAATGTGTAGATCGCCACACCAATACCTTTACTACTGACAACACATTCGTAGTATAACTGCTTCCGCTCCCGTGTCAATGTGCAGACAACTTTACTGCTTTCTTTACAGGAGTCGAACGCTTGCGCGTCATGTGCGGTTGCGGGCACGGGGGGCGAAGGGACTGCTGAGGCGGGGGGCGCGGGCGAGACCGCCACGCTGCCCGTACCCCGCGCCTTCGCCGACAGCCGTCGATCGTCAGCCGCTTCAGCTATCTCCGCCGCCTCGTTGCATCCCGACAAGTGCGTTTAAATGATTTTTTAATGTTATTTTTTATTTTATTTAGAACTACCCGGCAATATGACCATTAACAGGTCAAATTCAGTCTAGCATTAAGGTCTTTTAGACCTTATCTCTTGTTTCTGTGTATAGATACTACTTTAGTTAAGTACATAGGGAAGTAGGTATTTGCAATATGCATTATATACAATCCAATAATTATTTATGTATTTAACATTCTCCCAATATCTTCGACAGCATTCCAGATGTAGATGAAGACATAGTTAAGTTGATAAGTTCAAACCCACCGGAGCCGTGCAACCTCGACGTGGACAAGCGAGAGAGTAAGACCAACTCCGCCTCACCGCAAGATCGCCTCTCACTCTCCAACCTCTCCTCCTGTGATACCAGCTCCTGCAGAAACCTGTTCAGGCCCGACACGGAGCGAGGCGCCTATAATAGCAGTAACTGTAGCCTTACGATACCTAACCTAGTTGTCTCGGACGATAGTGATAAGAGAGATTCGATATTACAGGGAGAAACTTATGAATCGGACCAATTGACTATTATAGACATCGATAAACCGTATACGGACGACGTCCATTTTCAAGAGCTGAGCGCGAGAGTGACCCCGGCGAGCGGCGAGTGCACGCCCGAAAGGAAACTCTCCAGTGTTGATTTGGAGATAGACGCAACCAGCTCGGAAGGGTCCAACATTAGTGACGATTTTAGCTTAATATCAGAGATCATGGACGCAAAGCCGGAAGAGATCGAACAGAGCGGCTGCATAACGCACATAGACTCCCCGGAGGTGTCGGAAACGACTTATATGAACTCGGAAACTTTACACGGAGAATCCATCATGGATGACATTAGCTCAATGCTCGGACAGGAAGTTCTTCTTGCTATGATGGGCAAGAACGGAGAGAACGAAACATACACTGATGACACGACTTTATTCACATCGGATACAGTTTCGGATATACCCATGGACAGTAGAAACCCCAGCTTGGAGAAGGCGGAAACGAAAATGAAATACATATCTAAAATGAAGAAGTCGAAGGAGACAGAAGTTGAGAAATTTGGTTTTGAGAATAGAGTTTTTTACATCGAGAATGCACCAAAGACAGAAGAACAAATCAAGTACTGTAGTTTAGCGCAGTTCGAAGAAGGTAGCGATATCGCGAGAAAATCCTTCCGGAAGCAGTTAAGAAAAAGCTTGAAGAAGAGGATATCTGATGAATCGAATATAAAACATCTCTTGCCAAAAACAGCCGAAGAGCTATCTACGAGAGGAGATGAAACCCCTAACATACACGATTCTCCAAAGTCATCACATCTAGAAGCTAAATCACCCCCAAGATCATTTTGCAAGGAAGATAAATGTAATGAAGTGGAAACTGAGAAGCGTATGCAGTCTTTTCCCCAAGTCAGTGTTGTAGTCGAACCACCGTCCCCCTCACACAGCGAGGATAAGAAGAGCTTGAAGAACTGTCCTAGTCGGATGGCTTCGGTGCTAAACGATTTGTTCGACCAAGGAGATACACTAAGCGTTCATTCCCCAGAGCCAAACCTTGGAAACGGCAGGGAGCGACGCTCATCAGATAATCCGAAGCTTCTCGGCTCAGACCCGGAATACGGCAGATTTCTTAGTTGTTCTCCGGCAGCCACCAGACGAATATCTTGCGGGAGCCTCTTCAAGCCGGGAGAGACTGACAAGTAAGCTTAAAGTATCTCTTAATGTGTTGTGTTATTGTCACATAAGATGCTTAATCCCTTTTTAATTTACAGTCGACTGTCGACATCAGTGTCCTCCATATGGGGCGAAGGTGGCGCAAGTGGAAGCTTTACTGGAACCAATAAATCTGACGCCAGCGAAGGAGCCAAGAAGCTGCCCATCATCAACCCGCTGGTCAGCTTGCCGGCGTGGCCGCACGTCGCTCAGGGGTTCATAAGTCAGTGCTTACTCGCCAATGCTGATGCGCTGTGCGCCGCCGTGAGTCCCTTGATGGACCCCGACGAGACGGTTCTAGAAGGGTTCTACGAGAGGGCCGTCATGAACAACTACTTCGGCATCGGCATCGACGCGAAAATCACTCTCGATTTCCACAATAAACGCGAGGAACATCCTGAGAAGTGTCGATCGAGAGCGAGAAACTACATGTGGTACGGCGTTTTGGGGTCCAAGGAGTGGGTTAACAGAACGTACAGGTAAATAAACTTTATTGCTTAGTAGCTTTTGACCTGCCACTTGTAATCTCTTTTTTTAATACTATGTTTAAAAATAAATTCTATCATTTAACCTCGAAACGAAACTTTTACCTAAGATTCTAGGTATATGATGCATGTACCTTGCTCCTAGCTATGGTTCGCGACGTAAAGCAGCGTATGACATGAGACTTCTTTTAAAATGAACCACATGTGTAATCTGTATATGTATATGGTACTTCTCAGGCATCTCGGCCAGCGGGTCCAACTAGAGTGCGACGGACAGAGGATCCCGCTGCCGGAGCTCCAGGGGATCGTGGTGCTGAACATCCCGTCGTTCATGGGCGGCACCAACTTCTGGGGCGGCACGCGCGGGGACGACATATTCCTTGCGCCCTCGTTTGACGATAGGATCTTAGAAGTGAGCTGCTCGCATTATTCACTAAGTATTTAAGTAAATACAAGTAGTATGGCACGCTTTATGCTTGACGATGCGAATCAACAGTAAATCATAATTGATTTAATCAAAGAGAATTAAAATTACTTCTCCGCTGATGACTGGGACTTCGTCCGTGCTTTTTACCTCTTTGGTGATGAATTTTCTAAAATTATTCATTCCTATACTTTATTTTTATTTAAATAGATTAGTAATTGTTAATAGTGCGTTGTGTATTCTATTCAACATGAATGCAATGGTACTACTATTATCTAATAACATTTATCCACAGACCATAAACTGATACCATCAAATTTAATTGCTGAAGTAATACGAACTTTTAACCGTTACAAGTTATAGAATACATTCATCTCCCACATCTTCGTTTTCGGCATCGAATATATTCGATGAAACACCGTACATTCCACGTAGCTGCGCGCGATATTTGCTTTACCAGCAACCAAATCTTCAGAGTGAATCGATCGCATCTAAACGTAATTCCATCCAAACATTCAATCTCGACGCGCAAACCATCAATTACCATTGATATTATATTCACGCAGATTAAGAATTCGTATTATAATCAATTAATAATAATATTAAATGGTATTACTATCAGTGACTATTTTATTGCTATATCACACAGACACACTTATACGCATTAAGGAACGCGTAATTAATAATATGAAATTTATTTTAATAAGATACCGTAGGATTGCCAATGTTATAAATCTATCATATGATGAAAAAGCGTTCTTGAGTTTTAAGAAAACGTACAGACATACAGACGGACAAAAATTAAAAAAATAGTATAATGTGAATCTCAGCAACAAAAAAACTATTTATCACAAAATTTGCTGAATAAAAATGTACAGACAGAAGCAATAAATTTATATAGTTGTTATAGATTATCGACAACCACTACCCCATCCGGCAATACCCCTTACACGATGACTACCTACATGCCGAGAACGCCCGCAGGTGGTGGCGGTGTTCGGGTCGGCGCAGATGGCTGCGTCCCGTCTCATCAACCTGCAGAAGCACCGCATCGCGCAGTGCCGCGCCGTGCAGATCAACATCCTGGGCGAGGAGTGCGTGCCGGTGCAGGTGGACGGCGAGGCGTGGCTGCAGCCGCCCGGCTGTCTGCGCATCATACACAAGAACCGCGCGCAGATGCTGTGCCGGTCGCGCGCGCTCGAGACTAGCCTCCGGTGTGTGAATCAGAATTTGATTTTATCGAGCACTAAATTCTCAGATACTCGGCTCGCGAAATATACGTATACTCCAGCGAGGGCTTAAGGGTCTCAGGATACCTATTATTAGGCGACACTTTGCGGGCATCCGTTATTTATAAGCAAAATGCGACTCGAACGATTGGCTGCAAGCCTGAAGACCTATTCTATATTCCTGTTCATAGTTGATAAATACGTCCGTGCCAAAGTGGTCGTGTAGTAGCGAGCATGAGCACAGTTATCACTGGGCCAGCCATTTACCTCGATCAGTTATAATTTTACTGTAACTGAAAAGTTTGCTTGTATGTATGTTAGAATGTGTGTGTGTATAACAGGGTAACGATGATGAAAGTTGTGTGTACCGCAGGGCGTGGGACGAGAAGCAGCAGCAGAAGGCGGCGGCGGGCGGCGCGCTGGCGGCCGCGGAGAGCGCGCTGCTGCTGGCGCTGCTCGACGACGTCAACACGCTCTGCAAACACGTGAGACCTGCCTATCGATACTAACCTAACTGACACTGATACTGGCACTGACACTGAGGCTCTAATAATACTGACACAGATGTTGTCACTGATACTGACTCACGCTGATTTGGTAACCGATACTGACATTGATATTGACTCTGATAAGCACAATAACACAGATACCGATATTGGTAGTGATAATGATATTGAGACTAAAATTGATACTGATATTAACACTGGAGTTGAGTCATGCGATATGATGGTCTGTAATGCCACGGAGACGTTCCCTAATATCACTCGCATGTATCTGACTCTGGAGATAATTTAACTAGGTAAAAAATACTAAACGTTTGCATCAGGTGAAGCTGGCGTGCATTAGCGAGAGCGGCGTGTGCGCGGGCCCGGGCGCAGCGCGGGCGCTGAGCGCGGCGCGGCGGGCGGCGGCGCAGGCGGACGCGCTCCAGGACTGCGAGGGGCGCCTGCTGCCGCCGCCGCAGTTGCGACGACTGCTCGCCTCGCTGGTCAGTTGTCTACTGGTACCTGACTCACGTCGTACCATCGTGGTGTGTTGCGCAGTACGCTGTTTTCCCCACTGTGGCTGCGCGGGGGAAGACGCTCATAAGCGTTATTCAAGTCGAGCTTTTTTGAATTTCGAATGGACTATTGCTGTTGGCCCTCGTGGCCTTTACAGTTTCACACGGACAGACAACTCAAACGTAGATCAAGGAGGAAGTTTGGCGTGGGTAAATGGTGATTGAGTAGGTGGCTTAAGCTTTATGATTCATTGGATTTCACAAATTAATATTTTGTTTTGAATTTTACATAACGTGAGACGCCACAAAATTTTTTAACAGTAACTCATGTAAGCAATATAATTTT
>DWPA01006204.1:0-11176 GCA_018251375.1 Calpodes ethlius
AATTAATAAAAAGTGTTATTTTGGTGTGTGTAACATATGTATATTCTTATGTATATACTAAAAAGCGCTTATTTTAATATTATAAACAGATACTCCAATTTTATTTAGATTAGTTGTCTATTTTTCACTATTTTCTGTGATTAAACATATTTTATCACAGTATACTGTTATTATCTGTTACTTGTAAAACAGTTAATATAATACCTTCCTCATTGCTTCTGTATGTTGGTGAACCTATATATAAATAAATATGTGTCCATGGACGCTGATGACCGTTATAACAACTTACTTTCAGATTGCTCGTCTGGTCGTTTGTCGGTTAATTACATAATTACGGCAGTGTACGCTGCAGAAATGACGTTATTATCGTTTTTAAGGAAGAAGGTTACCGAAGAACATTAATCTTCGACGTAAATTTCTATCCCGGTTAGACAGCCGGCAAAATGTTGGCCAATCACCGCGCTTTTTTTTTAATGTTCATGTGCTTTCACTGCGGCCTATTTTGAATTTCGAATACGAGACTTAACGGACGAAATATGAAACGGAACATCCATACTGATATCAAAAATTCGAAAGGGTGTTTGTTTCTTTGTCATTCTTTCAAGGTACAACGGAGCGTCGTTACATGATTTTAGGTGTCGATATAGTTGGAAGTATAAAGAGTACTATAAGCTACTTTTCATCGCGAAAAAACATCTAATTTCTACTGATTTCTAATGATGCATATTTCAACGAAATTAAAGAAATTGTTCAAAATCAAAGCGTTGCCAAGTAGAATGGAATCAAGAACCTTTTTATTACTATTCTTTTTTCAACAATTTTGTAATATCTAGTACAATATACCGTACAAGTTTTATAATAAAATAACACACCATGTATTACAAACAACAGATAAAAAAATCTACCGTACAAAGGATGAAAAATGTGTCGGTGCATAGTAAATGCATTGCATATGCATACATACGTGTTGCAAATATGATTCGTGTGTCTCGTCACGTACCTACTTCACGGATATGGAGTGCAGTACTGCAGTCACCCGCGGCCATTTTAGCCGCCATTTTTAAACGTGAATCACTGGCGGATCACTGCCCTCTTTGATGTTGAAATTTGTTGAAACTATATTTCTTATAATCCTATACTATTTCGTCAGAAATAATAACTGGTGATATCTAAGATCGCTTTATCTATCCATGCTTAAGATTTAGAGCTCAAGTGTAATTCTTTTCTAAAAGAAATATGTTCTCTTGCTGAAGAAATGTTTTATTTTTATTTATTTAAGCTGTATTGCATCTTGCAATACGAAGCAAAAGCTAGATTTATCTGCCAGTCATCCTAACCAACGAGAAATTATTGAATGCGATGACAAAAGATAAGCTTAAGTGAATCAACAAAACAAATATTAATAGGAATAAATATACCTACAAAACGAATAATAATATTATTCCAAGTTGAATAAATATTATTATTAATTATTAGTTATCTTTTCTTTGATAAAGATTAAAAGTGTCAAGTCTGGTCTTGTCGTGGCCATATTACAATGTCTGGCGTGAATCCAGCGCCCAAAAATGGTTGTCAACGACCATCACAAAGTCTACAATTTACCAGTCGGACAACATATTTGTTTACGGTTGTTCATACATTACCCCACAAACTGGTTTACCAAAGATAACACGCCCATAAAAATACTATATTCAAATTGATTATCTTATTTTAAACAATTTCTTTGTAGCGCATACATTTACATGTTAATCACGATGATTATGTGATGTTTGCCAATATGCAATTTGGTTGCGTAACTAGACGAACAATCTAGTTTCGTGAGACAAGTCTTCTTGATTAATTCAATTCAAAGGAAGTCGCTAGAACACGTATTATGTCATTAAATTTATATCCAATATAATGCCAGTTAAGGCCATATAAGGCCAAGGGTTATACTGCCGTGTTTCCTGTGATATGATATGTCAGTTATATTTTCATAGCTTATCATTAGAGTGAGTAATTATTTAATGTGATGGACGATCCTGTACGCCAGATGGTACTGAGCCTGCTGAGTCGATAGTCCCAACTTTAAGAACATTATGAGGAATTCCGAACTTTACGGTGAGCAGGTTTCCTCACGATGCTTTCTTCGGATGCTAATTAATTTCTAGGATGGATATATATTTTTGAAATTTAGAGATGTGCATTGTATTTAGGAATAATATTTGTTCAAACTGCTAGATTACAAATACAAACCGTGAGTACTCGTTGCGGCTCAAATCTTTAATATTCGCTACGTTATGTTAAGCGAATCATAACAATATTGTTTCAACATGTTCTCAAATTATTACTCATTCTACGTTTAGTCACTCCCTCGTTGTAAAATTAGACAACAGTATTTCACACACAGGAGAACTGAGAGGGAGGTAGCCTTCTCGGCTAGAATTTATATGCAAATGTATCTACCTATTTTTGTCCATAAAAAATGGTTCAAGATTCTCTGGGCGACAAAACAAATGACCCCTAAATGTCCATATATTCACATAGAACTATCAACATAACGTTTTTCATTGAATTGTTTTCGCCAAACTACCCGCATTTATGTGAACGGTTGGACATACTTACCATAACGTCAAAGGCGTTTAAAGTATAAACGTGTCAGCATAGTCTTTACGTAAAAATTATGAAGATAATCTTGTCATTGGTTCTTCAGTAAGCAATGAAGTAAATTAGATTTATAAGCAGAGCATTGCTCAGAGTTCAATGCTCATTAGATTATGGGTTATGCATCTATGGAGTGGGTCTTCCTTTATTAACTTACATTACATTTAAATAAATAAATAAACGCTAACACACTCACCCCTGCAGTAGTATTTACCTGTGTTGCGGGCGGCATGGACATCACCAATAACACGTCACTAACACACATGACCCGAGAACAAATATTTATCTGTCACATAAATATCTGCCTCGGCCGGGAACCCAGGACCCCTCGCTTCGCGGGCAGGGTCACTACCAACTAGGCTACAGGGCGGTCAAATTTGAATGTAAACTTTCAAATTTAGATATGTCTTCAATTGTATATTTTATAAACTGTCTAAAAAAATTGTGTACATATTTTTCTATCACATCCCTACTATGAATTGACAGAGATCATTACACCATTTGGTAGCAGTTTAACAATGTTATAATCTGAAATTATGGTACTAAATGAACAGTTTTTGTTCACGTATTTCGAGAAACCTTGCTCAAAAATCTTTAACAATGTCTATGAGTCACCCGACAGCGCTGTTACCTAATCAATAAATAAAAGTCCATATGTAAAAAAGCGCCATCTATATTTCTTCTTTAAATTGTATTAAAAGTATGTGATGTATTGACCTCGAGCGAAGCTCACTTTCTCCACATCAATCATCCATCCATCTACTAGCCTTTGAAGGTCTGCTATATATATATATATATATATATATAAAGGTCTCTCTTAATTTGTGCCACTCAGACCGGTCCTAAGCCTTCTGAATCCAGCCACAGTCTTCTTCAAGTATTCAGACCTGCTTGATTGACGACCTTTACTCCTATACTTATAACTTAATAATTATGCTTAATTATCTTTAATATTACTATTTTAGTGAACTATTGACCTATTGCATATATTTTACAAATAAACCGGCCAAGTATGTCTCGGGCTACGTGTCAATACCATTTCGTAGTTGTTGAATTAATCACCGACAGCTTTAACCATTAATAATTCTAAATAATACTATCAGAACTAACTTTCTAACTCAAAACATCCACGTACTGCTACAAAATGAAATGAAATACAATCTCGATTAGCGTTTAAACTGAACCATTACATATTTCCCAATCAAGAATAACATAACAAATCTGGGTCAGTACTTCTCCAAGCTCAATGAAATGCCAGTAACGTGAGCTGGTGCAAGTTTCCTGTTTATATTGGGAACGATGCGGTGTCGTAAGCGGTGCGATGCCGACGCGATCGGTCGACGATCCGAACAACCCACATCTGAAAGAAACATTCATTGCACTTTAGAATTGGGACGCGTGCTCGCGCTAAACACTCTTAGTTCCGTCCTGCATACTAAAAGTCCACAGACATCTGGTATCTGATATCTTTGTTTATTGAAATCTTCCTTACTTTGACAAATTACAGGATGATTCATCGACATAATTTACAACTGTCCCACTGTTGGGCTTGGGACATAATGTGAAGAGCACAAGCCGTAGTCCATCACGGTGGCCAGGTCCAGATTGACAGATTTAAGACAAAGTTTATTTACACGTATGAAAGTTTTTATATTCCAAGTCCTCGTGATTGTTCTTCCAAAGATTTTCAAGAACATTTCCTCGTCTAAGACTCTTTATTTACGGACTTCTTCGTTTTCGTTGTCGACCTTATACTGAATGACGTAAAAATTATGAATAGGTGAAATATTGAAAACGGTAATGAGTTACATGTATTTAGAATTATTAATTTTCCAGTCAGGCTTCATTAAACCGTAAATAATATTTTATTGCTTAATTGCTTCGCACTTTCCTTAAGATATATTGCTTTGTAATCTAAATTATCTTACAATAGTCGTTTTATTGAACATTTTTGTGTTAATTTGGGACACGAAAATTCATTCAAGAATTCGTACGTGCACACAACAAAGGCAATTATTATGCTAAGTATGTAGGTAAGTACTGTCAGTTGGCGGTTCTAAAAATAACTTTAGTGTTTTACGCGCGGTTGTAGGAAGTTCACAGCTGACATGTGGGTACCGGAAGGTGGTTGTCCGCGCATCGAGGAAAAGGAAATTGATATAGAGAAGCCACTCGAAGGACGCTATAAAACCGAACAATTCAGGACGTAAAGATAATCTTTATCCGTTCCGGGTTTACATCAAATCAATTGAAATAACGACGAATAATGTCGGTACCCGCAATTTTTTAGCCAACTCATTGGTAATGTGTTCAGTGTTCATGAAATCGTGATGTGCATGCGACGATAACTTACCTTCAACAGGCTTGTCAACTCGTTATAATAAAAAAAAAACTTGACATAAGAAGCATAAGATTGGATGTGGATACTGTCAGTATTGCCACGTTCGACCTTATTCTTCTTATGTCAAGTTTTGCTTATATTTTTGATTGAGAATTACATTTTAAGGAGACTCGTGTGCTATGGTGGCCTATTATTGAATTGGATTATATTCACTAGAATCTTTGATATACATGTAAAATTAATGAATACACTGCAAGTTCCGTTGTTTTGTTGAGACCGACGGCATACCTATCAAGCTATCGACGACTTGTCAGACAGGTATTATTACTAGTAATAACTGAATAAAAATAGGTAATTTGCTTCGTACTTCGCTCACTGACACATTGTTTACTTATATGGATGCAGACGGTCTGGGAAAAACGTAAAATTACTACGAATTGTTATTAGTATCGTGCTGATTACAACAGGAAAGTATGTACCAGGTTCAATCAAGTACGAGTTCAGTAGGTTTTTAAGTATTTATCCAGTCTTTGGATAACATAGTAGGTCAAATAATTACGACTAATAACTAATAATATAATAATGCTGCAACTTTTTCAGTTGCTAGGCAATTGAATTACCTTACCTTTTATATTTTGAAATAATGGTATCAAATAGACTAGGTTAGACACAAGACTTCATAACTCAAGGGATCCTAGCGGAGTCTAGAGATAGTCTTAACTTGTAATGGTTTTGCATGTTGTGTTCAATCATTCTATATTTATTTATTAGGCACATACATTCTTACACTAAACACGTTTGTTCGAAGTATTCCTAACGTGGTCGGAAATCATATTAGTTACGTCCAAAATTGTTTGGATGGTATTGTAACAACTAGTATGGCTGATTATAGATGAAGTTTTTAAATAAAAAAACGTTAAAGCGTTCTATTCGTTCCGTGGGAGAGAATTATTTTGGTTTTTGTATCTGCGTAATTAATTTCTGTAATCTATTTTAGTTATGCTTGTATGGTATTTATAAAAACAATGCTTTGAATTCTACTTAATAAATCACAAAGAAATAGTGGATATTGTTTTATTCAAATAAGTGATTGTAATTTTATTTAATATATTGCGTTCTTGGTCATTATGCCTTTTAATCACGCCCATATTGCCATTATAATCTTAGGATATTAATATACCAATAGATTTCATATACAACATAGTCTATCCAGTCTAGATCCTTTGAAGCTGTAAATGCACATCCGACCTAGTTCTGGGTTATGAGGAAGATCGTACCGGCAGCTAATTCCCGCATACTTAGGGAGATGTGCGATGTTTCATCACTTATAAGGTTGTTCACACCAAATAATCGACCTTCAATGGATGGTATAACTCAGAAATATTCCACCAGAGGTCCAACCGATGATCATCGCGTAGTGATGTAATTCTGTCAGTGGAATTTTACTTCGTAAGCCTCATCGTTACCTCACATCATATTGGATTCTTAGCCGAATGAAACAAGCGAAGTTTATCCGCTAGCCCTGGTAGATAATTCCATAAACCTCTCTAAACGTCCATTGTACGTTCCTTTTGCATCTATATGCCCACTTCAAACAGTATTCCATGCACCAAAACACTATGCTAATTGATGAACGTCGAATCATTGACATAGATTAGACATCACTGCTATAGATTTTTCACAGACTACTTTCGTTAGGCTTGTAAAATTCGCACACGTCTCTCAGTGGCTACATCAATAACAATAATATAAGGTACTCAATCTAAGTATAAGTTAGATGATTACCTCCAAAACATTGCCTTTTAACCCTGAAAACTCTAAGTGGGTTGTTCAGTCATCCGTATTTAACGGTAAAGACATACAACGGTGAATCGCGCTTATAAATGGTCTTTACACAAAGAGCTTATCAATGGCCTTGTATTTATTTTCTTAAACAACAAAAGAGAACCCGTAAGAGGTGCTAACAATGAAACTAATGTACGAACTTACGCTTTTCGCGACAAAGGTTTTTATACATCAATATTTTTTAATGACATAAGAAAACCTGTGACAAACAGACATTGGATAGGACTTATTATTACTAATCGTTATTATTATACATAAAATTTGTCACACACACTGTACTCATGTACTCCTGTAGACAGACGGTCCTGGTTATTATTATTCGATAAAAGAAAAAGAAGATAGTGTTTAAATCTATATTCTTTTTAAGTTGCCAGCTTCTAGCGTAGGTCGGCCATTATAAACTCGACCTAACATTACCACTGTAAAACATATGAGGACCGAATACTTCTTTATTCCAAAGGTGAAGGTTTTTAAACCAGGATGTCCTTCTACGACGACACTTCAGTTAATGTATACAAACTTTATAATTTATTGTAAAAACAATAAGTTACCCTCAATATGGCTTTTATTGTTCCGTTACATTAGCATTCAAACACGAGTGATGTTTATATTATCCTTTATAAGGACGTCCGAATCCATTCTAAAATAAAACATTAGCTTTGTATTCAAAACTGAGGTTTTAATAAAGGAAGTGTTGCAGGGAAATGTTTGGGCATTACCATAAAATTAGGTGACGGAGATTTCCTGTGAGGATTCCCTGCAATGAACCGACCGGAAGCTATCGCTTGGTCGGCCGCTGAACTATTGAATAGATTGCAATAGCGGATTAAGGTCATGCTTAATTAGGCCACTAGTACTTTGCGACGAAAGTTTATTGAATTTTAAACAATTTAGGTTCACTTCAGTATACTGATGAATACTTTGTAGAAAAGAGCTGCAATTTGTTGCAAACTAGGGTTACCTAATGTAGGGTTGCGAGCGAGAATAGAGTGGGCCCTGCCTGTAGAACGACACACGACCCTACCAATCCAACGCCTGGGCAGCAGCCGACTGACAGCCGCCGAACGAATTGTAATCGGGTTATTTGAAAAAGTCTTTATTCGAATTGGTAATGGTTAAATTTCCTAGAAGTGGGTTTGGAGTTTGGGAATTTGTGGGAGTTAACAGAACTTTGGGAAACACTGAAGTAAACTATACAACTTATAGAATGTTAGTATAACTACGGGCATAATCACCATAATGTTATTTACTTGGTGACGATAATCCATGTGCGAATGTTATATTGTTAAATAACATAAACCGTCGCGGTTTCGCACGGGCAGCATATTTAACTATACCATGCCCTACTTTATTCTCTAGTATCAGACAGGTGATAACGGTGGAACGTAACGGTTAGATTAAAAACTAAGTGATACATTTTTTTAATTTCTAATCCTGTAAATATTTGAAAAAACAAACTATGAATTTACAAGTAGTATTTGGCCAATTCAGTCTTAATGCAGATTGAAAGATCTTATAAAGAGTAATAAACGCTAACACACTCGTACCCCCGCAGTAGGATTCCCTATGTCGCGGGTGGCATGGACAACACAAATAACACGTCACTAGCACCCATCAATATTAATGTGTCACATAAATATCTGCCCCGGCCGGGAATCGAACCCAGGGTTACTACCAACTAGGCTACGAGGCCGTTAAAATAATTCTGTAATCAATTGTTCTTATACACATTTCGGTTAACGCGTTGCATGCGAATTATATAACTCCATATTTTTTCCGGCACCAACAATTATCGTTATATTTCTGCCAATTTACAACCGTAGTCATGAGTTCGTATCGAACTTGTTCGATTTTACCTCTGAGAATTACTTGACCTGCATAAAAATCAAGGAATATGACTGTTATACGGAAAAAACAAATGCATGGCAGGTTATTGCCCGCGTCAAAATTAATGTAATTACTCTGTAGCAACCTATAATGTGGTTAATTCTAGTAATGTGCTTTATATTTCCTTCACAGACCTAAATAACAGTGATTCATTGTATTCGATAAATGTGTGCGTACCTACATTAGTACTTTGTATACATACGTACGAAGCGACACTTTACACACTTATTTAATCCACTCTGTCTGTTTATATGTATTTATGTCTGGGCGAAATTTTGTAACCGATATTTGAACCACTTCTTCCAATTAAGCTGAAAGTTTTCATACTAACTCATTTCCGATGACAATACAATAATGTGGAACCGTGGAATTAATATTATGATAGAGCTGCAAGGTGGCCACAGGAACTCCACAATGAAACGACACAACCCCATCGAATTTAAGCTCGTTTGATTAGTATTGACGAGTACTTTCATCCTATATAGCATAGCATAGCAGGGCCTGATTCACTAAATAAAAGTATTTTTTTTTTAATATTTTTAAAGCTTTTAAATTTACTTGCTTTGGTTATTACTTTGTGTAATTGTTTGGGTCAAATCTTGTCTTACCTTGTTAAGTTGAATTAGCAATTTAAAACTATTTCTCTTATGAGGTTGAAAATTCACACACTGCTTCGGTTCCGAAGACAATGCACCTTTATGTAAAGTATGAGTTGATACTTCGCTTCGCTAAGGCTAAGGCAGATTTTTAGTTAAACTATTAATTTATTTATAACATTGTTTTTATTTATTTTACATTTAAAATGGATAAATCTCTTTTGATTTTAGACTCGACTTTCGACTTACACTTTTACACTAATGTTATTATAATATTTATTTTAACATTTATGACATATAACTATGTTAAATATGATCCCACCATATATGACGTAATAAATACATAGTACCTTATCAATCAGTAAATATTGATATTTGAATCAATAAATAATTGTTAAATGTTTCTTATTGAATAATAAAGCACCTCGGAAGTTATCAGCGACGACCGCGAGATGGCAGCAAAGGGCGAGGAGAGGTTAATTGAGGTATTGTTTCGTATCCGGCCATCTGCGCACACGCTTTCACTTTGAACTTTGGACCTTTTAATATTGAAACTTTTACATCGTACTTTTGTACCCATGATCCATTTCATGATAGGCTCCTATAATCCAAAATCTTTGGAGGTTGTAATTTTGTTTTTCCGTTACTTTACTTTCGCATTTGTTTCGAATGTAATGGTTATAATATATCTATGGTAAAACGGGAGTAATTATAGATTTATTTAGTCTTTGGTGTGCTTAAAACAAGTGGTATAAAAACCGGGATTAATGCTACAAGCATTCTCTACCAGCTAAACTTTAGGCAAAGACCACGATGGTGGTCTCAATAAAATATGTGAAGTATGGAAAATGCATATAAGTTATATACATACATAAGATTACTATTAATAATGGTTTACTAGAGGGCATGAGTCTCTGCTCAGAACAGAGAGTTATAAGTAGTCTCCATCATACTGCTTCTGTGTGGTTTCGTATAGGATTTCGTAGCAAGTCTAAGTTATGTGATAAGGCTTCGGAATCAAACCTACACGGCAAGATAACAACCGAAAAAGACTGCTTTTCATGAGTTTCGAAGTACTGAAGCGCTTAAGAATTATTTTGCCACCAATGGGAAGAGTTATGAGTTAATAAATATTTACATTGTTAAAGTTATTCATGACACTATAAGGAAGATCGGATTCCTTCGCTTGTTTGTTCTTTAAATAGTTTTGTCGGCTTTTGTTATCCAAACACTTATTATTTTATTGTCGTGAATTATTGTGAATAAACAAGGATGTGTGGTTTTCCTCGTCATTTATGCACAGTTGCGTATCAAGAAGTATTTTTATTATTATGACGCCTTTAATTTGTTGTTTGTAGTCTTCACATTGAAATGTATAAAGAAATGATTGTGGAGAATAAAAAAATAATACGAATTACGGATATTACGATACTAGGTGTTATCCGAGTGGGATCTATCATTGTTTGTTAGGAAACGCTTTGTTGTAAAATACTTTCGTTAATTTTGCTTAAATATCTATCGTAATAGTTCTTTCCACAGAAATGCGGTGTTGTTTCGCGGTGAAAAGTAGCCAATGGTACTCATCATTCTCTCAACTATCTCCACAACAAAAACTATACCATAATTACAGTCCATTGCGCCTTGAAAAAAGGACAAACACACTTTCGCATTTATAATATTAGTGAGTATATATTACGATGGATAGAATATATACAAAGATTTTTAGATGATTTAAGAAGTCCTTGAATAAAATGTTCAATAAAAGTCACTAAGTGTATATACATTGCCCTCAGAAGACTTAACAAGGACAGATAGATACTTAATTGCTGACTAAACAAATGGTTACGAAAATAGCCTTAATGTA
>DWPA01006205.1:0-11174 GCA_018251375.1 Calpodes ethlius
GATTTCGCGGGGGTCGCGGATTTCGCGGGGGTCGCGGATTTCGCGGGGGTCGCGGATTTCGCGGGGGTCGCGGATTTCGCGGGGGTCGCGGATTTGGTGGTTTTTGAGGCCTTCGCGGGGGCCGTGTTGCTGTTTTCGGGTGTAGTGTCTGTGAGTGTTTTGGTTTTGCGCTTTTTGCGCTCCACCTTGGTGTAACCGTCAGTCGCGGCTGAGGTGTCTGTATATTCGCCGGCGCTTTGGTAAGCGTCGCGGCGAGGAGAGGCGTCCATAGAGCGGACGGGAGAGCGGAGCGGCGAGCGGGACGCCGGGCGCGAGGATAACCGCGGATCGCGGGTGGCTCGACTGCGCGAGCGGTTCTCGCGGTCGAGGTTCGAGCAAGTGACATCATTACCTGCCTGAATCTGGGAGGGGGAGGCGGACAGGGCCGCAGCGACTAATCTAATGAGTGCGTTGAGGTTATCCTCACTAATCGACTGGCCTAGCAAGGCCCTAGCATGGACTAGCAAGTCCTGTGGCGGGCCCATCTTTATGGGCTCGCCAAACGGGATGAGAAGGGACCTATCCACCTAACGGCAGGATTTTCCCTGCTTGTGAAATCGGCTTCCGGTTTCTCTCAATCCAGGAGGATTGAGAAGTGCACCGGGTCAACACTGACTTGGCTTCGTTGGCACCGTTAGGTATCCACCAGTCCAAATAGTCTTAAACAGACTTTTTATTCGCGATTCGGATTAAGCTGTTGTTAGCCGCACTAGCCGAACTAAGAACAACCGAATCCGAGGTGGCGTTGCAGAAGGCGTGGCCTGAATCTGGCTCTCAAGAACCGACGGTTCACGAGAAGTTGAGAAACAACTCGCTACTAGCCGTCCGCGAACTCGAGGGTGACGATCGTCGGCCCAAGGACCGGCGATCCGCAAATTGCTAGAGCCGACGGCAAGCCGCCTGAACTAGCAACTACGTTGGGTATAATCGAGTAATTAAAATCAGAGTGACGCAGCTCTGAGATTAATACCGACTATGGTTTGTGAGCGAGGGCAATAAACCCGGACTCGGAAAAATTCCGGACAGAATAGGTGCGAGCGGAGGAGTCAGGGACAACCTGCCGCGTCGACTTATCGATCTGGAATGCGATGGGTAGCTGCGGTAGCGTGGCTTTTATACAGCGCGCAGGACTCCAATCGCGATACGCGAGCAATCGGGAATGCGGGACTATTGCTATCTCGCTTGCTCACAGCACGCTAGAAAATTCTTGATTTCTCTATTTTGAACTTTATATAAAGGCGGCCAGAGATGTTACTTGACTTAGCATTTTTGGGTGCTAGATTGAAATAGCGCGCGCACAAGATTAAAAGTACTTTTCCAACTGTTTTTTTTTTTTTTTTGTACGAGAGTATTATTTTTGTTGTCGGCGGGCCACCAATGTTTGCCTGGCGGGCCGCTGTCAGTGCATCCATGCCTTAATGCATCGAATTTCATCTTGAAGCAGTCCAGGTGGCACGGGATCAGAATGTGCTGCTACGCGGTTTTAATTAGCTCTGAAATAAGCATCGGTAACTTAAGTCTTAATTACCGTGTGACATGGAATCCAAAAATTAATGATTTCCGGTACAGCGCTTCTACGGCCCTTTTATAAATTTTAGATAAAGGCACATTGGAAGTAGTAGATTCTTCTTTGGCTTTTTCTGTTTCTAACAATACTATTATACTACTAATAATTCTGTTTTATCATGATCCGGGACACAGTAATTATCGCCATGTATTGTTCTGTGATCCATTTTCTTAATTACTTTGCCGTCCTAAAACAATATAATTTAAATAAAACAACTGATTGATTGATTGATTGGACTAGAGGGATTAAAAAACCAACAACAGAAATGAAAACGACATAGATTTTTAAATAAGTCTTACTTGTAAAGTGACAGAACCAAGACATTCACTCTTTTCTTCTTTTTAGACTCACTGCACACCCAAATATGTTTAATTTTTTTTGTAAGTCTTGTGCTTATAATATTGTAGACCATCATAGATTAATAGGATTCCACCTTTTCTTTTTATAAAAATGGGCTCCTCGGAGCTTGTATTCTCAAAAACTCACTCCATATCTCTAAAATTATTGAACTTCTCGGCAATGACTTCTCAAGCAGACGTGTTAATTAATTTTGTGCACCAAGAAGGTTTGTAAATAATACTTAAACTCCGTTCTGTGCACCACATAAGCTAGCCTATAATAATTGTTTTGATGTTTTGAATCATATTGGGAAAATAATTTACTGATTCACTATACAATAACGCCATTAGTTGGAGCACGGGACCTTACAAGTCCCCGTGCTTCACCCAGGTGAAGAGCCTAGGTGAAGCACGGGTCCAGGGCCGTTTAAATGTAAAATCTTGCTCTCATTTACCTCATGCTATATGCGCTGGTATGCTTAGACTCGCAGTACCATATATACACAACACATACACTCCGTTATCACACACATATCTAACAAAAAATAATAAGAACAGAGGACCAAACTCCACGAATATAAAACAAAGGAGTGGAATAAAATGATTTATGGCCATTTATTATCAATAAACATGAATTAATACGTTTTACAACATTATAATTAAAAAAAAAAGTTTGAGACAGGTATTAGTCACAATAAATTCAAATTAAAGGATTGAATAGGATAACAAGAGTATTAATACTGCAGCGCACCTTGCCCTTGCTTTTTAAAAATACAATACAATAAATCAAATACATGTTATTACTTACATCATTAAAAAGTTTCACAAATCAAAACTCCTTTGAACCTTTATCAATAATAATACCAATTAAATCTCCCGTTGGAGAATTAAATGGCTCATGCCTGCCGACACCTCGATACCAGACAATAGAAGTTATATGGGCACAGCTTCCTATCGTCGAAATAGGAATTGTAATAGTTGGGTATCAACCCAGTATCTAGTAGGTATTTGACGTAATTCTTCTTTCTTTCGGTTAATTTCAACTTTCGTTTGTATAGCTGTTGCAATGCTTGAGTCCGCTGGTTCCTTGTATTGACTATTTTAGTTCCCAGGTCAAGTTCTCTGAAATCATCAAAGTAGGATGTTTTGTAATAAATTTGTACCTTATTGACTTCAATTTTCACCACTTGAATGACTTTTATATTAGACAACTTGACAACGTCTCCTTCTACACTTTTGTTCATCCTGGGAACGGGCAGTTGTTTGATGTCCCAGAAATCGTTATAAGCCATTTCGTTTACTATGAATGGTGTACCACGTTTTTTTGAACTTCTGATAGCGGATATGTACTGGGAAGGCACATAGATGGGTCCAAATATAAGTATTCTCTTTATTTGTTTCTCAATTGTTGAATGTGCTACATCACCTTCCTTTTGTGTGTGACCAGGGATTAAAAAATTATGTGTTATAGATTTTACTTTCAAGTTAAGTACTGCGTAGATGTACATGCCAATAATGAACTGATTTTTCTGCTGGCCGCAGCAGTTATCGGAATAAAAAACAATATCGAAGTCTTTGTCAGCTAATCAAGATTTCCTTTGCAAGTATTTCAAGATCTAATAAGGTGTTGTTTAGGAGGCGAGTAAAAGGCATGACTGCTGGTTAATAACTGTTTATTTAATATTCGAGTACACCTTTATATAACTTACACATTACACCTCCATTGCTAACAAAAAAATAAAATAAATTTTAATTAATTTTATTTTTTACGCTCTATAAACTACATACAATTTTAAAGAGAGAGAAAAAGGAAAGAAAAAAAAACACAAAGATTACATAATCGATATGCTCTTAACATAAGATAGGTAGACACATTTATATTATTACAATTACATATATAACATACACATTACAATATCTATGATAGGTATAATTTGGTTCTATTTTTGTGGACCAAATATTTTTTATTATTCCTCAATACCTCAACATTAGGTGAACAATCTTTAATTACTACATAAGGACCTGTATAAATGCTTTGGAACTAATTACCAGTTTCATTCTTTATTAAAATTAAATCATTTGGCTGATACACCACTGGATTAATGTTTTGGTCATACTTTGATTTTCGCTTAATTTTACTAGCAATCAAATTATCACGTGCCTCTTTTTGTGAAGTCTGTATTCTGTATTTTAATTCTAATGGATAGTTGTCAAAATTATATAATGGATCTATTGTAACTGAATTTAAATTTGAAGGTAAATTAGCCTTTTTGCCAAAAACTAACTCAAACGGTGTAAATTTTGTTTCTGTGTGTACTGAAGTGTTATATGAAAAGCACCAAAAGGGTAGCCATGTGCTCCATGCCCCTGAATTATTTTCTGTTTGAATTCGTAAATAATTACCCATATGCTTGTGCGAGTTTTCTAAAGATCCAATGCTTTCGTGCCTGTATGCCGTTGATTGTAGTTCAGTAATATGCAAAAGTTAACATACCTCTTTCATCGTTGCTGAGACAAACTCGGTACCCCTGTCCGTAGCAATTTCCTTCGGGATGCCGTATCTAAGAATGAAATTATTGACAAAATTCCTAGCTACTTCGCTTGAATTTTTAGAAAATAACGGATAAGCCTCGACATACTTACTCAGTTCGCACTGTATAGTTAGAATGTAAACATAATCATTGTAATCTCTATCCAACGGACCTACAAGATCCAAATAAACTTTTTCGAATGCAGAATTCGCCGTAGTTGTAATGACCATCGGTTGTTTTGTATGATGCGATGAATGTTTTTGTTTTTGACATTTATCGCACCTTTTGACAAAGTTTGTTACGTCAATTTCTAAACCTGGCCAAAAATTATATTTTTTAATATTATTTACCATCCATCTGATACCTGCATGACCACTCGTGGGCAGCAAATGAAAATCATTGATAATTACGCGTTGGTTATCTTTATTGTCGATTCTTGTAACGTCGTTTAAAACACATATTCGCGGACCTACATAGTCTCGTCTTAATTTGTGCACTTCATTTATTAACTTTTTAATAAAGATATTATTATTGTTATTTTTAATAAAATATATTTCATCAATTTATAATTTTGTACAAAAATTACCTAGCTCTCTCACAAATTCGCCTGGCGATAATTGAGATCGAGAAGCCGGATTGATAAAAATAGTGTTTATCAATAGTACAAAACATAAACAATTATTCTCATATATTTTATTTAATTTACGATATTTTCTTAATTCTTCCTCAGTTATAAAACGTAATTCAGTTAAATGCTTAGGCTTACTACATATCTCTACAACATTAGGTTGTTCCTTCGATAATACTTGAGTATCGTTAGAAATTACAGCATCTTGTGCTTGCCTAGCTCTCTGACCTCTCGTCATCACATTAATTATATTTTGATTAATTTCTTTTAACTCCTCTGACGTAATATTTAATCGTGAAAGGGCATCAGCAGCTGAATTATGCTTTCCCTTCAGATATTCCACTGTAAAATCATATTCTTCTAAAATTAATCTAAACTTCATCAACCTACTCGATGGATCTCTCATACTAAATAAAGATATTAACGGTTTGTGATCCGTCTGAATTTTAAAATAACGACCATATAAATAAGGTCTAAAATGCTTAACTGCCCATACAATCGCCAATAATTCTTTTTCAATAGTTGGATATCTTTTTTCTGCTTTATTCAGACTTCGACTAGCGTATGCAACGGGTCTACCATCGCCATTGCACAACACCGCACCAATAGCATAACCCGATGCATCTGTTTGTAACATAAATGTATTGCTCTCAGAAAAATCAGGATATTGTAATATAGGATGTGAAATAATGCATTGTTTTAACAACTCAAAAGATTTTTGACATTCATCGCTCCAATTAAATAATGTATTAGCTCTACATAAACTATTTAATGGATAGGCCTTTGCAGCAAAATTTGGAATAAATTTTCTATAGTAGTTAACGAAAGCTACGAATCGTTTAACTTCGTTAGTTTTCGTTGGGATAGGATAATTTTTAACTACATCTATTTTATTCGGATCCGGCATAACACTTTGAGGTGACACCAGGTGTCCTAAATAATGTAATTCTTTCTTTAAGAAATCGCATATTTGCGGATTTAATTTTAAGTTTACTGTTCTTAGGCGTTCAAAAATATCCTGTAAATTTTTAACATGCGACTGTAAATCACGACTAAAACATACGAGATCGTCCTGGTATACTAAACATTTTTCATATGTGAGACCTGTCATTGCCATAGTCATCATCCTTGCAAATGAACTAGGGCTAGTCTTAAGTCCCATAGGCATTCTAGTCATCTGAAATTGTCCTGAACAAAAAGCAGTATATTTGCGACTGTCTGGGTCTAAGTTAACATTATAGTACCCTTGATGTAAATCTAAATGTGAAAAATACATGCAACCCGATAATGAATCTAATATTTCGGTTATATTTGGAAGCGGAAACTTATCATCATGAATACAATTGTTCAATTTTCTATAATCTATAACCAATCTCCATTTTTTGTTTCCATTGCTGTCCGGTTTCTTTGGTACTAATAAAATAGGACTAGACCATTCACTTCGACATGGTTCTATAATTCCCTCTTTTAACATGTTATCAATTTGATTTTTGATTTCGTTTTTCTGTGAATGAGGCAATCTATACGGTTTGGAATAAATCGGTTGAGTATTAGGTTTCAATTTAATTGAATGTTGATAAATATCTGTAGATGATAATTTGTCCCCTTCCAAATAGAATATATCTGCATATTTAGCACAAAGACTCTCTATGTTAATTTGCTCTTCCTTATTCAAATGACTTAAGTTGAGATTAGCCAATAATTTTTTAACTCGCACTGCATTTTTCACATTTTTATCAAAAACGCATATATCGAATCCTTCCGAACTCTGTATATCAAGATTAATTTGAGACAAAGATACGTCACTATCAGTCGTATTCAAAATACGTATAGGAATTTTACCCCTAACCGGTGTAGCTAAAGTACTTGCTACGAAAATCCCTTCGCTTATCTCCTTTGAAAATACTACACACTCTCTCATTACATTCGTGTAAACATAATGTATAGATTCCGACCTAGCCGGCAAGTTAATTAAATGACTCTTCGAATTAATTAAATTAAGATGAATGTTTATGTCATCACACCATAAAGATAAAATGTTATTATTAAAGTCTATCACCGACCTATACTTGCTTAAAAAGTCTTGTCCTAAAATACTGTGCGCCCTACAAGGTAATGTATCAAACACATAAAACTTATGATTAATTAAGTGACCGTTTATGACTAACTGTAAATAAACGTATCCAATAGTTTGTACCTTTCCTCCGATACCATTTATGATAATGTTTTGTTTTTGTACTGGAATTTTATATTCTAGAACATGTTTATACTTTACAGCCGATATGGATGCTCCCGTATCTATCAAACAACTTAATACGTGTGAGTCACTCAAAAATAGCTCTACACAATAACTACTATCACTTGCTAGAATATTATATGAGTTAGTCACGAAAAAACTGATTTTCGGACTCTAAATTTTGAGCTGATGTACTCGGTTCCGCTGGTAACTCAGAAGGTACATTTTCCGGAGATAACATTCGAATGTTATAGTTACGGTTATAGTTTCTAGGTTGCTTACCTCGATTATGACCTCTACCTCGAGGTGACGCTGGGGCGCGAAACCAGTAGCCGCGGTTTGACGTGGCTGCGACCAGCGACTGGGACCGGGACCGCTGCGTTGCTGGGCTCCAGAGTAATACGTACCCCTGTTGTAGCCTCGGCGATTGTTATAGTACCTTGGTTGCCTGGAATTGTGTGCATGGTGTCTCATGTTATTTTTGTTCATTGCAAAAATTTCAGCTGAAGAGTTAGACGATAAACCATCCTCATCTACTGCAGCCTGAATTGCATCTTTTAATGTTTCAAACTTTTGAGCAGAAATAATTGTGCCGATCCTACGGTTCCTCAATCCGTCACTAAACTGGCGGATCGCTTGCTTTTCGTTAATTGATTTTAATATGTTATACTTGCTAGAATCATTTTCGGCCTGCGAAATTGTCAGGTCGACGAACATTTCGGAAAGTTTGTTACCGAAATTCTCAACGGTTAAATCATTTTGTCTACAATTCAGTAATTGCTTTTGTAATGAACAAGCTGATTTTTGAGGCAGTAAAATTTTCTTCATATCACTTAACAGCTTAACAACACTTTCATACTCTGTGGATAACTTTAATTTAGCTGATTGCGATAATCTGCTTTTCAAAACAAAAGTAATTAAATTTTTATGAGTGTCTTTATCAATAACCGAACTATAATAATCAATTCCGTCAATTAATTGTTTTGTAACCAATAACTCATCAGTCATAACTGGTAATAAATTTAAAGCAACTTTAAGGTCAAACTTCTCCATTTTTAGATTACAACACAAATTATTTATTTCCGAATATAAAGCCTGAAACCTTTTACAATACTCTTGTATTAAGGTATCCTCTGCACTTGACCTATGAATTTTAGTAATATTATCTAAATAATTATTATATTGTTGAACAATTGACTCTGCTTCTTTACTCTTTTTCTCTAATATGTTTCCTTGGCGCCTAGACGGGCCAATCTTTATCAAATATGTCCTTATTTCTGACAATTCCTCATATAACTTCTTTATAAAGTCAGCCATATATATATGTATTTAGACACCGTAGAGGCGAATTAAATCAATAATTTAACGACATATACAACAAAGAGTAAAGAGCGAAGAAAGAAAAAAAAAACAAAATAATATGCAACGATATTAGTCAAGTACGTTACTAAGAAAAATTATTATTACGTTATTATGATATTTGTGATTATTATAAATTAGTACACACATAAACTTTCATATTATTATGCAGGAATTAAAGTACGTTGACTATGTCCATCATAGAATATTATATTATGCACGTAACACATACCTCGTTATTTTCACTCACGGGACTCTATACTTTACACTCATCAATCTTCATGGAGGCTGGCGCAGGGTACACGGCCGACAGTTGTGGCTGCGGCGACGCAGGAGCAGGGTACACGGGCGGCAGCTGTGGCTGCGACGGCGCAGGAGCGGGATACACGAACGGCAGCTGTGGCTGTCGTCTCCACAGGAACGAACCTCGGGTTCCCCGCATGAACTCCTCTCTTGCCCAATGTAGATGGCACTTTCGGTACTGCTTATATCCGAAGAATAGTACCCCCAGCGTGATTACGGCCGCAATTACCATCAGCACGATACTGGTGTTCGACACATGATACCGCAGATCTTCGAAGTGTGCATTGTTGTCTCCTCCGATAGAATTTTGTACCACGATCTGTTCCTTAGATTGCGATCTTCCCATTTTTCTCGTTAAAGTCGCGCCGTGTGTTACGAACAAAAGAAAGTTCTATATTAATTCTCTTCATATTATAAAAGTCTGTACCGCGTAACTTTGTTTATACAATTCGCTCCTTATTTAGCACTGCACCGGCTCGAATTTACTCCGCAAGATTCGCGCGCGCGATGCCCATATTTTTAGGCAGGGTCGCCATCTAATAAGGTGTTGTTTAGGAGGCGAGTAAAAGGCATGAATGCTGGTTAATAACTGTTTATTTAATATTCGAGTACACCTTTATATAACTTACACATTACAAAGATACAGATGGCTATTTCATTTGCTCCACGGCTACCTTGCGATTCGTCTCTGAAAAAGCATTGAGTAATTTCTTTTGCAAGCTCGCATATGCTTTGCTATGCTATACTTTGACTTATAGAAGAAAGTTGATACTTCTCCATTTGGTATCGTCATAACTGCTTGTAGGTCGTAGCATGCGACGATAAAGTTGCTTGGAATCCTCATTTTATCATTATCTTTTTCTTCGCGTCTTTTCTCCTTTTCTGCTAGATGCCGATCGTAGTCTTCCTTCAGAACTTCTTTTTGAGGATTTTCGGCCAGTTTGTATATCGTGCATTGATCACATTGATCTTTTTTGGGCACAAAAAAGCCAATGTTAAAGTCATCATTAAAAACTTTTCGGTTGGTATGTATATGTACATACGGCAATCCTTGTTTTAGACAATCTTCTTTGTAGTCTAAATAGATATCAGTCAATGTTCCTCCACCATCTAAATACTCTCTTGTAGTTTGCAGGCGCAAATAGTGACTCTTGATGCGTGGAATGCTGTTAATGTGGTTTTTTACTTCTTGTATCATTTCAGCGGGTACCTGTCTGTGGTTTCCATGTGTGCCTCTCTTTTCTCCTTCAAGAACACCCGTCAATGCATTCATCTTCTCTACTACAGTTCTTATGCACCTGTCTGTAATATTCAGCGAATTTTTGAAGAAGGTTTTGCAAACTCTTTCTTTAGTGCCGTTTATATCGAAATAGAAGGCCGATTTTGGTTTTCTATTGGAATCAAACTTTTTATATTGATATCTGGGCTTTATCTCTCTAATGCAACGAGCTATATATTCTCTTTGACGTATCAATGAAGCCATGCCCCAATAATCTTCGAATCTGAGCATTTCAGCTGACATGTAGAGACAAGGCTGTTTAATCGTTTTAGCTGGAAAGGCAGTTCTAATTTTAGAATTTGAAATATATTCTTTCCCTGCATTTCTTTAAATTTTCTCAATATTTGTAGTAACGCTCTTCTTTTTGCTTCGTTTGTTTGTAATAACATCAACTGACTGAGCTTGAGCTTCTATTTCGGCATCGTTAGGGAAAAACCCGTCAATATCCTTAGTGACAGAAATATAATTGATGTCTTCTGTGTCATTTATATCAGAATGTATTACTTCTGCGTTATCAGCACGGCTGGAAGAGGCAACATGATCATCATCATTTCGAGCAAGACCAATTTGAGGATTGATAGGAAGCGGCTCACATCTTTGATAGTTATTAGAAACAGTCTGAATGAAGGAAATGTCATCAATTTTAGGAAAAGTATATGGTATTTGGTCCTTCACATGACTATTTACGTTCTCTATATTATTATCCAGATTAAAAGGGTCGAAAATATTTTGTATATCTTTGGTACTTTGAGTAATTTGTTGGATGTTTGAACATTCTTGTGCAGATAACTCTGAATCTGAATTGGACGATGTGCTTGAGGAAGAAGATGAGGACGAGCTCGAAGATGAAGACGATGATGAGGAGCTTTAGTTCAACCTTGACATCACAAAGAT
>DWPA01006206.1:0-11173 GCA_018251375.1 Calpodes ethlius
ATAACGAGCTGAATTGGAAATTCTTTCTTTTATCCTACGTAATTAAAATTTTATTTATTGTTTTAATTTTGATGACAATGTATCTTATCGATAAGTAAGACCCAATACTTCACGTAGAACTATAGACGAGGAAACTTCTCAATGGTTCACCACCAGCACTAATTATTGTGCACTATAAAAGCATGTTTGTAATAGATTAAACTTTTAATTTACGATAATTTCATTTGACTCTTTACAGAACAAGCAATGAAACGTTTCGTGTATAATGATTCGATGACGAGTCGTTGTTCCAGTTATCGTGGGCTGTGTCTAAGGAGGATAATTCGCAATTATCCTGGATCTATTCCGAAATCACGAAAGCCATTACGAGTGGTGTATTTCTCACGGGGAAGCGCTCCGTTTAGTTAACCCGGACGTGATACCAGATGTAATGGATATGCGTTTGTTTGTAGGGCTGAGTAATTGAGCACTGATGATATATTTTATACAATACACTGTATATTACAATATATATTTTATCCTTGGGTTTTAAGCGGCGTATCCATAGGCTTAGGAAAATATTCTTTATTTTCTAGCATGCATGTTTGCTGTTATTACGTATATAGCGATTGATTCGTGTTTAAGTTAATTCTTGTTAAATAAGTCAAGTAAATTAGAAATGATAGAGAACAGGTACATGATGAGTTCTTTTTATTACAAAAGAGTTGGGCAGTTTGGTAAACTAATTTCCATTTAATTAATCCGCAACAAATAAAATGCCTAACTATTTATAATAATTAATGAAATAGGTATTATTTCATTTATGCATACTCCGTTTAGCTAAACATTTTTCAAAATAATAATAAATAACGATTAAATAAACATTTGCGAGAAACGTACTTTGTACTGCAACTAAATTAGAAAATGCCATATCCGTAAGAACGTCATACTTCTTTCCGACATCGCTGTACACAGTAAATTCGAGCCTTAGGCTGAAAGAAAAAGTATGGCGTCTGCGTGCCTTGATCGGACAATTTGCCGACGAACGGCTCTTTTGCAGCTATCGAACTGCTATTTGACCATATTTATCGTTTACTATATTTATGGTTTAGTACGCGAAGGGCAACGAGCCTCAAATTACACGTTTCCAGCCGCTTGCGACGGCTTGCGTACGTTTGTAGATATCAGACCGTGGAATGTTTTGAATATATTTTTTTAATGCATTTAAACAGTGCTTTTACATTTTCAACGGATTTCGAATTGTCAATCATTTTAAATTTAAAAAGTTTCAATTCTATCGAGGATCTATTTTTTATAATTCTATAATAAAAAAAAATGGCTCTTACTATATGCATCCTAGACTTCTATCTTTTTACTAGAATCGTAAACCAAACTAAATAATCGTATAATATAATGGTTACATTAACTACTCTTATAAACATTAAATATATTTAACATACGTTTGTTACCTCTTTAATGTCAATTTAGAATTTCACACAAATTTAACTTACCGATAATTTATTTCAGTTCAATATAGTTGTGTATTGACAAGGGGACAAATGTCGTTCATGATGTTCAAAATGTCGATCAGAATTTGACGACATAGCTCTACCTGCTCCTTGTCGTCGTTTTGTTTGCAAGATGCTTCTACTATGCGATTTTTGGCGAGCGACATTGCCCAACTTCGCCCGACGACCGACACGTATTATGAGACTTTAATCTCCTAACGACTGTTAACCCCAGTATCTTATTATGAACATATTTTAAAAATGTAGTACATGATAATTATGTATATCTAATAATTTCCTTCAACTTGTTGAATCCTATGTCCATTATAATGGAATTGGTCACTCCGTCGGGACGCAGCGCTAGGACATTCGGAATTAATATTGTCTATGCATATTTTATGAGCACTTCTGCTCACTATGAATCAATTTCGCATTTGATACACGTCTACATTCTGATGGAGTACATTAGAGTTGATGTTCATGATTTACCTAATATTAATGACGACGTTTCGGGTGTACCTGGAAGTTCTTATAAAGTAAACTTAGTCAGTTCCTGAAGTGAACTTTAAATTGTAACACTCCTTTAAATTCCAATACTTCATTAAATCGTTGCATGATTATTTCATTATTTAGAACATATTTTAATGACTAACTATTATATTTTTACGTTTTTTTCAATTAACAACTTTGTGCCTCGACTATTAGGATATAGGATTTAAAGTGTGATGATATGTAAAGTTCGTTTCTAAAACAGTCTGTCAGTCAGCAGACTTTTAGGGCGACTCCTACTATGGATGCATTCTACGGTACTTTACTACTACCCATGTTTAATTGTCTTCTTACAACTGTCACCAAGTTGACAATGAGTTGCTTAAAGCTTAAGAAGTAACAATCTGGTGTTTGAAATCAAAACAAGTACTAATATGGTCTTTAATAATATATAAATAATATAATTAGAACTATTTGACCTGTAGACATGTTTTTAAATGTTACAACCCTAACGATTAAAGTCTGTCATACATAATCCTTTTAACGATACGGTTATAAGGCATAAAATTAATATTTTATACTTACATGTAAAGCAACCGATGTTAGTTTATGTGACAAATGTACTGACATGAAAACAAGTGTTTAATATGTGAAATTAATTGTAGCCGCTCTGACTTTTTAATGTGAAAGTGTTAAATTATGGGCCGCGCGTCGCGTCGGTTTGCACGAATTAATTAAAAATGTGTGACGGGTATCCGTTTAATGGTTTTGTTTAAATACATAATAGTCATCGAAATATATTAATCGAATTGTTTGATAATTTTGTTCGGTTTCAAATTGCTTTGTAGTTACGTGGTTGTGACACTTTTGTTTTAGATCGTAATGATAAGTTTTTATTGTTTCACTTTATTTATTCCACGGGTGTAATAATGAAATAATAATTAGTAAGCAAAAGTATAAATTAACATTTATTAAAATATAACTGAATACTTAACTTAACTTAATTGAATTACTAGTTATTTTTGGAAATTATTGAACAGAGTTTTATGATGTAAATTAGTTAAAGGTCTATTTGCAGCTAAGGACAACAATGATTAATAAAATATATTTACGTATATCATAATAAATAGACTCACATATACAAGGCTGTGTTATCCGTACGTTGCCTACGTGCCTCGGTGAAGGTCACCTAAAGAAGATAAGTCGGAAACCGCAATTCAAAGCGGTCATTTATATATTAATCATCGGAATTCGGAGAAAAATTACATAATTGTACCGGCTAGATGAATGTGTCTGTTGTTTGTGATGTTTCTGGAATCTTTTTAAAATAACGACAATTATGAATAAAATTTTGGTCGCTTGACAACCTAACTTTGCAAATTTTTAGATTTGAAATTTTTTTGTCATTACTATGTAAAATTTTAACATTTTTCAAAATTGTATGTCATGCTTCTTACTCAGATACTTGTATCATCTCATCTTAGGTTTATTGATTTTAAAATTTTGAGCATTTTTCTTTTATTAACCAATATTTTTATATCCAGCTTATATATTTTTTTTTGTTGTGAAATATAATACCGCGATGGTTCGATCATTCCATTCAAGTGTAGTATGTATTTATTAAACATAGGCACTATTAGTTGGGGTTTACGCACTTTTTATATTGGTATATACATATTTATCCACAAAACCAGGATACACACCAATTATTCAATATTTAACTTGTAAAATTAGAAACTAATACCTATTTTTATTCAAATCGAATTCATTCAAGGTCTTAGTACATCTAGTAATTTTCAGAGATGTTAGCGTAGTGTATCTGTTTGTTTATACTCATAATTATATACATATATAATACTAATTATACTTTGAATAACGTTTATACCAACTTACAGAGTAACCAGGAAACAGAATTGTAGCATTACCTGAAAAAATAAAAAAATACATTTTATTTACGAAAGTGAAAGATATGAAATTTCTAAAAATGTTTTCTATATGTCGGATAAGTGCATTTTTTACATTCAATCTACTGGTGTTAAAGACTCTCTTTCCCTAGCCATTTTTATAGAGAGAGAATAGCAAAAAGGGAGTGAAATTTAATAAAACACCAATACAAACTGTTTACCCAGCACAATATCGGAGCAGCGACGGCGCAAACAAAGAAAAAGGTGGGTATAAACGGAGAATTAGCGAAAAATCTTCGGCAAGCCAGAACTTGCCCAACTGAGCAGCCGACGGTCGACCTTCCCAAATGTGCCGAAATCAAATATGAACATTCGCAAACGAGAAAGACAAACATGGCCGTCGTATCACAATGGCTACCCGAACAATTCTTGACCCTTTTTACGGACTAAGAACAACCGACAATGGACGGTTAGGGAGATTACATATTCTGATGCAAATATTTCTGTGCCCCGAGCGAGAATTAATTGAAAAGGTCTCGCATGACTTTGATTTATGGTAACGTACTTCTTGACGCGACTGTACTTTGTAGCGAATAATATTTTATTAACAATTTTGAATTTCGAACGTATTTGTCACACAATGCTTTCCGTCTTCCGTAATAAGTTTTCTATTTTATTTTTATTTTACGCGTTTACCACATCTGACTTTGGTTGAATAACGAACCTGGTTGTGACCGCAGGTCCCTCCTGGGGCCTGGTTATACTTCTGGTTATACTCAAACATTACTTATTGCGCGATTGGTCAGTTACCGACCCTCTTCTATTCGGTCTCAGTGTTGATGACTCGGAAATAATATTTTGTCCCACACTTCCATTTTGGCTGCTAATGTATCTGTTTGGTTGCAGTGTGGATGAGTCAGAAATAAAGTGTGTACCACGTAAATTTTATCTGGCATGACAGGTGATGGCTTTGTGGTGCTGATGATTTAAATGTCTGGTATTCATGATTAAGGCGACGGTGAAAACATCAGGTTGTATATTTGTTTGTTTTTTAACTTTAAATACTGGGAATTATGAACAATGAATTGTTCGCATAATTTATATATATTTTGGAAAAATACGCTGATGTACTTTTATGCCCCTTCATTCGTTTGAAATGAATAAAAAAATATTCGATAGATAAGTGGAGATATTTGTCGCAATTACCAGAAAAATGATACCTCTTATTTTTCCCGAAACCATTTTCGTGAATTGATAAGATTTCACTGAGAAATATATTTGAAATGTGTTTATTTGAATTATTGTGTTTCAGTACGTACAATATTCAACACATTAACATAAATGTTAACTTAAATTGACTTATTACTTGACAGCCCCGTAGCCTAGTTGGTAGTGACCCTGCCTGCGAAGCGAGAGATCCTGGATTCGATTTCCGGCCGGGGCAGATATTTATGTCAGAGATAAATATTTGTTCTCGGGTCATGGGTGTCAGTGACGCGTTTTTTGCGAAGTCCATGCCGCCCGCGACACAGGTATACTGCGGAGGTATGAGTGTGTTTAAATTTACAATATAAATTATAAAATAACATGATAACCTTGATTATATTATCCTGTATTATATGAATACTAGATATTGCCTGTAGTTTTGCACATGTAATAAAATTAACAACGATAAAAAGGTTGTCCCTTCCTACCATTGGTTGCCAGGCAACACTTTTTGCTGAAATATACATTGTCATGGATCTTCCAACAGAAATGAGATGTTTTTCGCGATCGTAAGTATCATATAGTACTCGTCGTCTTCTCAACTATCTCCATACCAAAAATAATATTTTAAGGATGATCCGTTGTACCGTGATAGAAGGACAAACAAACAAACAAAAAAACATATTTTCGCATTTATAATATTAGTATAGATATCTACAAGTTAGTTTATTCACCGACTATTTATAGACGTGTTTAACGATTTAGATAATTCGGACGATATTGTGTTTGAAGATATTTACTGATGGTAACATCAGTATTGCATAGCCAGTACATCATTAAGAAGGTGATGACGTGACTTGAAGACAAAATGACTGTGCAACAGTAATTACTGAACCGTAAAACAGTATTTTGTATCGGTAATATTAACGTGACAGCTTAGTAGTTCGAATGTTCATCTCCCGAACGTGGGGGCGTGAGTTCGATTCGACGCACCTCTGATTTTCAGAAAGGTTCGTGCGTTTTACAAGTTAATTACTTGCTTCGGTGAAGGAAAACATCGTGAGGAAACCTGCAACCTTAGATTTCTCAAATAATCTTTACCTTTAAGCTGGACCAAATTAAATACAATGCGCAAAATTCGTCCTATCCGGGTGAGCTGTTTCCGATTTTATTGTGGATTAATATCGTGACATAAAATTTACAGGTATAATGCAGTGTGAAATAAAAAAAAAGTTGATTTATATCTGTACTCATATATTATTTAAAGGTGATATTATAGCTGTGGAATTTAAAATCGCATGCTTTTCTATTCTTATTATGTTTTATATATATTATTTACTAATTTCAACGTCCACAGTAAACTTAAGTGTTTGTAATTTTTTACGAAACGTCTAATAGTCTTTTGAAAACAAAATAAAATGCTTTAAGACTCTGTAATGAAAGTTATAAATCACCTTCACATACGCTCCCATGTTTTAAGTAACGAGTTCCCAAATTTTCTTTCGGGAGGCCATTGCAACTAACCGGAGTATACGAACCAACGCTTAATATCAAGCATTCCTTACTCTACTGCCCAGTGTAACGAGACCTCCCAAGTTACAAGCACACGTCGCAGCAATCGCCCTGTTCACATCAGCCGTGAGGGGGCAGGTAGCGCTAGAAACGTCGGTGGTAACGTACAAGGTACTCCTAGTTACGACCGACGATAAACTTGGCGTCTCGTGAAGAGTGAACGTTTAAATTGTCGACGCTTGCGATGCTAACCCTACATTCTTCTTATTGTTTGTACTGTCAGCAGGTAAAACGTACACATTACCTTGTACTATTTGTACCAAAGTTATTGTTTCAACATTGCATATGGGGGTATGACAGCGTTTCGTAGTAGATTTGACGTTACCCTGAAATAATTACAGCCAAAGCTAATCTTAGAAATTGAAAAAGCGTCATACATTTGCGAGATTATTTACACCGGGAAAAGGGGAATCAATCAATATGTTTATTTTATAGTATAACATTTAAATAAATTATTTTTATGTAGTATTTACAAAGCTTCTATCCTCACCTAGTAGACGAACAAAATTGTTTTGAAAAGGCATGTATTTAAATAAGAAAAACGATGAATTTTAACAACGTGTCAATTGAATTAAAGAAATATAAATAAATGATGATGATATGTCATATTGCCTTTTAAATGGATATTATTTAGTGATTAATCGAATGTCCTGATACTTACCGACACCGAATGACTTAATCAGTTTACAAAAAGCCATTTGTCTATGGAAATAATAACCAAAATTATCTATACCCTAAAACCAGCGCATCTTGTTGTCGATTAGTACGAGTAGAGTTGATTTCGTTTTCACTTTTATTGAGTCATAAAATATTTTTGTAATCGATTTAAAATGATTTCGAGTTCGATTCCTGTTTTGATATCTTTAGGTTTTGGTTTTTTTTAAATCAAATTATAAGTTCATTGAAAGCCCAGTTTGCTCTTAAGGATTAACGTTATGTCGTTAGAGTTTAAAACATTTTCATAAGCGGAAATTTTGCAGTTAAATGAAACTCTTATAGTTCGGACATGTCCGTCCCGTCCCTTCGTATGAAGGTTGTGTATCTGATAATACAAAGTTATGAGGTTCTGAAAAATATTTGGTATGCTTTGCGGAACCTATAAATCAATTGATATATAACAAATATTTCCATAAACTCACCACAACGCTTGTAACCTATCTATCAGTTTTTAAAGGTCCACTGCTGGACCTCCCCTAATTAGTGCCACTCAGATCGGTCTTGAGCCTTCCGAATCCAGTAAACTACCATGAAGTTCATTGAAACGTTATTGTGCTTATTGAAAACAAACACACAAATATATTATGTTTATGAAAGATCTATATGTACATTCTTTTAATAAAAAAAAAACTTTTTTTTTGTTTTGCTGACCGTCCTCGTACGTTCAAACGAGTATTTTAATCAACAGAATAAATGTTGCAATTAAATTAGTGATTATCGTGCACTATGCCACCGTACATTACGCGGCAAGTGGGGAGGCTATCCTCAAATTGGGCGCGCTACAGCCCCTGTGGGGGGATGAAATTAAACATTTGAGGGCCGTCACGGTATACGGTACGTGTGCGACGTTCTTGACTCAGGTGTGTTGCTGTAGAGCGGCTGGATGCGTTATCTAAATATATAGATAAGAATGTTTGAATATTTATAAACTCAGAAATTATTTGACATTATGAAAATTGGTATGTATATTTTCACGGAGAAGGTTTATTTGCTATACCCATTGATGTAATTCACCACCAGGAGGCGCTGTAAAGTGTCACTTTCCAATAGACTTTTTTTCCCAGTAATTATTTTAAAAATCGCTCATACACTCATACATTTATTTTCTTGTAAAGCACTATATTATATTCCCGTTCTCGCATGGATGGCCACAAAACATGATCAACATTTACGATGTGGGAATAAACAGTTGTCTGTCATAATCATTTGTCGTTATTTGATTGGTTAACTTTGCTCTTGATTTTCATCTTATTTCAATTCAATTTTAAGTTTATACTGCAGCGAATTTTTTATTTTATCCTTTATCATTCGTATTTGTTAAGAGAGAACTATCATGATTTTTGTACAATGACCGTAGTTCCACTGCCATCATATTATACTTATAAGTATATCGTTCTTATAAATATAGTTATTTAGAAATTATTTGCCCGGTACGACAAAGTTCAATTGTTTATTTAAATTCAAACGTTTTTCATTTGTTTTCCACTACTTAGTATATTATACAAAATACTGTTATACATTATACAATCGAGTTATAAACATGTCTTACTCGTCGTTTCCTGCATATCTCTATATCTACAAAAATTAATGTACGCGCTATATTTGCATGTTCATTTCGCTCGGAGATGTTATTAGAAATTCAGATTTTAGGGTTTGTATGTGTGTATGTGCTTAGTTTTTACGAGCTGAGGGTAGCTTTATAAACGGTCTAATTAAATGTTCCAGTAGGTCGGTGGGTCGACTTAAAACCTCATTTAAAATCATCTACCACACGTTCTAGTCATACATGATCTCTAATACTGATAATTTCAATGAACTAAAAGCAGTTTCTATTCAGTCTATCGCAAAAATTTAAGTGGTATTTGATCAGTTTCAAAACCTAAAACACGCTTTTAGAATTAATCCATTAATTCAGTGTACGATGTCTTTAGGCATTAGGTTTAGTTTGTGTCTATATTTTCTGTTAGGGTGGCATTACCTAAGTTGTTCTCTTATCTGAAGCGATCGTAGTATCAGGTCATGCTTATCATAACAATATATCGTCATCAAAGTTACAACAATTTGTAAAATTTAAACTCTTTAGTAAAAGAGGAATCAGTTTTAACTTACCTTACAATATTTGACACATAAATACGTTACAAATTTTAACAAAAGCATCTAATAAAAATATAATTATTGGTATATTATTATAATCTTCTTCAATGTCCATATAATCTTGAATTACTTTCTCAGTTTAATTTCATTCATTGATCTTGTCATTTATTCAAAATAAGAACCCAAAACCAAATTAAATCGTAATATTAACCATCTGTAAGCATGCAGTTTAATGTTGTCACTTCGCAAAAGAATAGTCTAGCTTGCTCGCGTCAGTTTCCGAATGATTATGTTCACGATATCTTATATTCAAGATTCCAAACTTAGTTCTTAATAACTTTCTAATAACTAATAACATTCAGGTCTACATCGTCTTTAATTACCATCAAGCAGGATGGCTATATAATCAAGTTACTTCATAGATATCTAATATGACTAAATTAGCACATTCAAACACAACTGTATACAGTGGTATACCACTGTATACGTGTTACATCATGCCCGTTGAATAAATATTTTCTCGACCTTCATACGTGTTTATACACGTAAGTAATTAATTCATTACCCTATACTCAGAAATGTACAGTAACTATTTAATTTGAAATTTGATTACTGTGTAAAACGTTAGTAATCTTGAGGTCCTCGCTTTAACCTTGGCAAGCAACGCATCGGTGACACTTTCGGCGATACTAACTCTTTCGGTGGTACTGACGTTCATTGAGTATGGAAGTGATTTCCTATTGCTTTTTATCGATTATTCACATAAAAAAATAAGTGCCATGGTAGCTTTTACCTCTCTCCACAGCTGCGTTAATGTCAATGTTAACTGCTGTGTCTAAATAAGCCTTAATTAATGCGTTAAAATTTTTTGATTACATTAATGGGGTTTTACATCAATTTAATTTCTCCTTTTTTGGTGTGTCGATTAATGCATTTATAAGCGCGCTAACCATATCTGCTTAGTGTCATTGTTAGTAAGCTTATTAAATAGGATAGATGTGATCATGCTATTAGGATGTAGAAATATCAAGAAAAATTTTATACCCGTTACTTTAAGGTCCAATGTATTTTCATCTATTAGAATACACACTAAACTTTGTCTGTGCTCGAGTCAATTCTCGTATTATTATTATTATTCTCGTAAAACATTACAGTTATTTATAAAATACAATTGCGAAAATATCCCATAACAAAATGACCAGCGCTATCACAAATAGGATTTTAAGATACAGAACACAATACCCATTACTTTATTGATTCCAAACTAAGTTCATATCCATTACTGGACTCGGGAAAATCCCGCCAAATGAGATGGACCAGCCACGTATCCCTAACGGGGGCCCGTCAAGCAAAAATCACCCCTACCGCGTTGGTAATAAAACGTTATTCATAAAGCATCGAAGCTACCCTATCTATACTCCGGTTATTTGGGTCCCAGAACAATTTTCTGGGTGGATGCATTTTGAATTTATAACTAGCAAATTGCTCGTACCAATTTCCAGTTAGAATTTCTTGGCCTTAATTGGTCGTTGACCGGCGATGTATAATGACGTAACTCGTCACGAACTGTCAATTAGCAGCGAGTGTTTGTCTGAATCGAAAATACTGAAATTAAATAGAAATTTCGATAATTTTGTTTCTAGCGATAACTTGACAATATCACTTATCTATAAAGCTGAAGCGAAATATGAAAGAGGTACTAAA
>DWPA01006207.1:0-11172 GCA_018251375.1 Calpodes ethlius
CTACTGGCCAATGCGTACCATGCCGGCGCCGCATAGGCTAATCGTGACCGGACGTAGGTGTAGTACACCGTCCGTTTTGTACGTAGAGGTAATGTCGACCGCAGATACAGCGGGTTTTCAAGTAGCAAAACTATATCGTAATAAAATAATAATTGAAGAGTCAAAATATCAACGTATTATGTTTAAAAGTAATGCACTAAAAAGAAAAAGATAGAGAATAAAAAATAAAATTAGAATAAACTTTAAACAAAGTAATTACTCATTTAACACGCTATTAAATGTTCTGCGTAAGTAAAAGGCGCGCATTAAGTTTATTAGCAAGCGGAACCCATTTAATTTATTTCGGTTTATAATTGGCGATTGTACCCGCCTGCTGAAATAATACAGCATTCTAAATATAACTTGAAAAACTATTGCTCTTTATTATAGAGGGATTCAAATACACAACATAATGAATCTTCGCATAGACATGAAGATTTTATTGCGGTAAAATGAGCCCTATATCACTTTACGCGTCCTTCCAACGATTTCCACATAAAAATCATAACGTAACGATCTTCTTCGTTAAAGAAATACACATGAACAAACAAATACATTTTCTCTATTTATAATAGTAACATGAATAATAATTACGTATTTTGAAACGAATAAATAATATCCAAGAGGTTTTTATAACATGAAATACCTGAAATAGCTGAATTAGCATTAATAAGTCGTTATAAACACCTGTTCAAACATACATGACTTGAATTATTCTTTAATGCTTAACGCTGCAAGTATACCTTTCAATGAGGCTAAGTAGGTAAGAAAACATATCCAAATAAATATTCAAGGCAGCCCTTAGAAACTTTCGAAGCCTATTTTCTTCATCGCATCGTTAATCCTTTAGATCTTAGTACATTCAGAAATTACGAGAGTCCAGAGTATAAAAGTTGTCTCTATCTATAGAACCTGTATTCTGTATATTGGCAAACTGATATTATGCAGATTTCACAAACAATTTCCTAGAATTATGCAACGTATCCGATTAAATGATCTCATTTATGTTAGCGTTAGCTACCTCGTTAACTTGCACAGAACATTTCCACATAATTAAGAATAATAAGTATCTACACAACAAATAAAAAAAATGTTAAAATAATTACAATATCTTCCTTTTTTGACTATCTACCTTTTCTTCATTATTTCTGGTTTCCCCCATTTGTTCTCCGACATTGTAAAAAAGTAAAAAAACATTTGACGGTCGTATTAAGGATGGTTGTAACTGAACAGAATGGTTGAATCTATGCATGAATAATGCTTTGAATAAACTGGGTGGTAATTAGACTAGCTAATTAGCCTCAGGCTGGATGGGCTTCAAGATGGATATATACCCTTAACATCCAATATTTAATACAAATTTATTTATATAAAATTTATTAACCACCCGTAAAATATGTTTAAATGGTAAGCCAAATATATTCCCTTTTATCTAAGTATCTTAACATAAAAAGCTGTCCACTTTCATCTAGTAGCTGAGTACCGATTCCTCTTTCGCCGCACATCTCCAAGTAAACAAAAGATTTTGTTTTCGTAGCCTATTGTTACCATATTCGGCCTACTCAGGTAACCTTATATAGGCCATAATGTTGAATTTACGATCATATTCGTATTATACAAGGTTTTCCCGTGCAAAATTATTATCTAGAACTCGGGTATTATTATATAAGTAAGTATTGAATATAAGGTAAAATAAGGGACTATAACTTTGAATCCCAGCTCGTGGTGCAGACTGCTGCAATCATCCAGTATCGAATCCTCATTTAGACTTTTCTAACATCCAATTTACCGCGGTACTCGAACACGGTGGTTACATTTTAGTACCTAGCCTACCAAACAAGAGGCTTAATTTCCCACCGTGCACAATGCAATAAATAAAAAAATATTATCGAGTTTTACATACATGCAATATTTTTATGGTTATCTAAAACGTGTTATTTACAACAAGGGAAATATTAGTGCACGTATGTACCTATTTACGCTAATAAATTAGTTAATGAGTAACTTTTCTGTTTTACGACTTCAAGTCATAAGGGAGTTAAGGTCGAGAGAGCCGCAAAACAGAAGCTATTTGTATATTCGAAGCACAATTAGAGTGATTTAACCGAAAAGCCACTTAAAATGCCTAGTGTGCGCTTAGCGAGTTGAAATTTTAATGGAACGCGAATAAGGAGTACTTTTAATGCCAGAGTCGAGTTTGGCGGGCTCAGAGTTAAATTAGTGCCCCAACTCGCCCCTAACAGATCAAGTAGAAGTGTGTCGAGCATAAAAATTGGCTCATTTAACCCTTTTAGTGGGAAGGCGTTATTACAGACGTTATAATTTCCAAAGCACCTACGTAACGAGATTCCACATAACCTGGACCTTAATACAGGACCTCTAGCACAGAGTAGAACTTAGCGAATGAATTTCTATTATGTACCTATTTTTTTATTATAGACTTAATTAGTATTTTTTGTGGAGCTATGTATCTACAAATTCAGTAGTTTCAACTTAATCATCAAGGTAGATTAGTGTAAAACTTTGAAAATAATGTACCCTGTTAAAAGTATTTCAAAGTTACATGTGATGGGAAAAATTAAATACACCCCTATCACTGTTTATTATGTTACTTAAAACTACCTATCTATCTAACAGCTTTTAAAGGTTCACTGCTGGACATAGGCCTCCCCTAATTTGCGCCACTAAGACCTTAAATATCATTTGGAAACTCATACATCATATTTGTTTTAATGTAAATAACAAGCAACAAGCAGTCAAAGTACCTGGTAGCTAGAAACCATCTTCACCTATGGACATCGATACCAAAGATATAACCTTTTGGTTATCAAGAAAGTAGAGGTAAGAAAGAAGAGAAGCAGGTAAGAAAGAAGAAAAAAGCTGCATCAAACCTCTTCAGCTCGTACTTCACTATACGATACATATTCACACGCCTTGTGATGAATTTATGTGTAGTTTCATATACCTTCTGTTGTCACTGCGTTCGAGTTCTATCGTATACGTTAAAATTACGTGTAGCCGCCACATGAAATTGAAATGAGTTGAGATAGATAAGCTCTGAAACCACATAATTTAGTCTGGATGGCATTTACTCGTTAACTGGTTTAAGCTGTTTTAAATGATCAATCCATCGCCCGCAGGTTGACAAAATGACGCCATTAATGAATCTATCTATCAGCCTTTGAAGGTCTACTCCATAGACCTCCCCTAATTTACGCAACTCTGGCCGGTCCTGAGCCTTCCGAATTCAGCGAATGCCCGTTGTCTTCTTCAGGTCTCCAGTCCATCTTTTTCTGAGACGTGGACCCCATTCAATAAATAAACCGCCACACCTTTAGTTAATTCCAATATATTTTATAAACAGACAGCGATTATTGATTATATCACTAAGGACACCATAGTCCTTTTTTGGCGATGCCAAAGGTTTGGGTGAAATGTTTGTTTCTTTAAAACTCTTATTTTTGGTAGAAACAACTAAAACTTTAACGTTTCTTATACAACTATTGTGTAATAATGTTATGATACAACTAAAATTGTGTAAACTGTAATGTTTGTAAAAAAAGGTTTTGTAAAAATAATTAGTTAAATATAACAAGTTTCACTTGGCCCTCCGTAAATGGTGATAGTGAATGATTTATTAGTACTTATATTTCTCATAAATTTTTTTTTCATTGTTTTCTTAGACGATAAACCCCATAAAATATGTACTTCCTGCACTTATTTTTAACGAGCAATAATTAATACAATATTTAAATAACACTAAACAACAGTTATAAACCCCGTTGTTTTTATGGAAATCATAAATATTTACGTCTTGCAACTAGCATTGCTGTTCAAAAAACTATAATTACGTACTATTTTTTGGTCGACGAATGTGATGTTAATGAGAAAACTTATTTTGTCTCGAGTATATTAACATGGGACGCAACGCCTTTAGGAAATAACAATCAGAATTATTACCTTTAGGTATTACAAAAGTTACTATAATTCCGAATAGTGGCGTACGTCAATTATAATAAAGCACTTGGGCGTGCCATCCCGAGTAGCAAAATATAAATATTTGCCCCTCTCTGGTACAGATATTATAGATGAAGTATTAAAAACCATTAATACATATAATTATATACAATGAAAATAAAACGAAATAGTTTTAAACAACGCTTTAATGCAACTACAATCATACAGTCTATACTTCAGAAGCATAACACTAACTTCAACAAATTGAACACTTGTAATTAATGCTGATTAAATAATTGTTTGGCCAAGTCATCGTTCGACGCAAAAAAGCGGAAACAATGCGAATTATCGATAGAACAATTTCTGCGTACTTGCGTCGAATTATGAGTCATTGTATGCATCAAATTAGTAATATATATACTGTATTGACATCATATAACAACCACCTTAGTCAATATCCAAACTCATTGTTCCTAAAAGGTATTCAAATGACTGTGAATCGTTTACATATAGACAAAAATTTAAGAATAAAACAAATGTAAATATCAAATTCCATTCACTGTACGACTAAATGCCCTGAATTTTCATTCCTCACGTATACTATGATGATAAGCGTCATAGTTCATTTTAACATAGTAAAAATATTATTATGGCTTTAACTCATTAATAACTCATTAATGTCCCTCTAATATCATAGGTGCCTCCTGTACCAATGGAAACCTAAAGCATACTTGTATAATGCACTAGTTGACCACGCACTGCCATGGATTGACGGAGGGGTTAGTGAACAGTCCAAATATTGGAAGTTGTTATGCCAATTAAAGGCGGTACATATGACATAAAGACTGCTATCCATTGATAACATCCGAGACCGAGGACTTGACGTACCTTAGACCTTTAGGGTCATCCATCCCACTCCTGACCGCGTCTACTGTCGCTGAACTCAATCACTTAGAATCGCCACAACTCCAAGGGATTTGGTCTAAAGTTTGTGACAACGTTTTCAGTTTATACTGAACTGATTCTAATGAAACTTTGCATTTACATGGATTTGTGACAATACAATATTGTTATAATCTTAACTTGAATACGTGGGTCTGTTGATACAATCATCATGTAAAGCGAAACTTCTCAATAATTATTACAAATCTCCTTGAGTTTGGGCTGATTTCATTCTTTTTGACAAATTACATACCTGCATCATGTTTACAAGATTTAGTCCCAAATGCGCGTGAGTTTCTAAATTACTCAAATTACATCGAGCTGATATTATCCCTCGTATTAAAACACAAGCATAGTCGCACAGCGGAATACATTAAAACTTCACAAAAAGAAAACAATAAGTCTAATAAATGTTCGTTTAACTCTCTCTTAGCCATTTCTAATAATTCTGCAGCAGTTTTTACCTATTGATTATACAATGATTACAATATTGTTTATTTTTAATTTTCATTCTCTATGATTTCAGTAAACTATTATCAATTCTATATAATTTTAAATTTAAAAACATTAGTTTTAAGCTTCCAACGTACAGGAACAATATACTTTAAGGCCACGATCACACTGTTAAGGTGACGATTATATCGACTTAATGAGCTGTTTTCATTAAAACTTGTCTTCGGCAAGTGGCCGGTATTTTCGAACATTTTCAGTATATAGTCTGTAGTTACTGTAGAAATATACTTTATTGCTAGTTGACCTTAATTTTATAACACAAAATTGCAATAAGGCAGTTAATACAACGCAGAATTAAGTGAGGCGGTTGTACCCCCGACAGTACATGAGTCCCAATACCCATCAAAACGTTAACACACTCATACCCCCGCAGTAGGATTTACCTGTGTCGCGGGAGACATGGACAACACAAATAACACGTCACTAACACCCATGACCCGAGAACAAATATCTATCTGTCATATAAATATCAGCCCCGGCCAGGAATCGAACCCAAGACCCCTCGCTTCGCAGGCAGGGTCACTACCAACTAGGCTACGGGGCCGTCAAAAATACATTGACTTTCACGTACTAGTGTATTTTTATTTATGTCACATCAAAAACCTTTTTCTTTCTTTCATTTTAATTTAGAGCAGTTGATTTTGTTAAGACTTTAATTGTAAACAAGTTGAAGTATAGAAAGGTCAGAATGTCGGCGAGTTATTTTTATTTATAAGGAGATAATTACTATAATAGTTTTGTTGCCAAATTTTTATCTTTTTAGCTGGGATCGGATCTCGCCTCACGATTTACATTGATATTAACTTGCCTAGAAAGTATATCCACTGTAAGTAATATAATCGCCACCTTACCAGAGCAACAGCTGCCAGATACTTATGACTAAATTATAAATACAAATATATCTAATTGAATTAACCTAAAATATCACAAAACATGACTGATCACTTGTAAAATGTAATATTCACGTCACATCTTTACATTCTTTTACATGATTATTGATTAGTTGTAACAAAGGTCATTAGCTCCATTGAACTTATCAACTTGTACTAATATTAAGACAATAATATTGACTCTTTACTCAATTACACGGTATGATAATACTTTTCGCTTCCATATAATTGCACCGGTGAAAAAATATATGAATTAAATATTTTAATAAATTATACACCAATAATAAAATACAATAAATTAATAAAAAAAAAAACAATTGAATATCAATGTGCAATTTAAATCTTCTCAAGTAAATCAATCATTTTAATGCCAACATGAATCAGTCTGTAGTAAAGCTTATTATATCATTAACAATACATATTTCTCAATAATATATTCAAATGAACTTAATATTACATTAAACAATTGCTAATATCGAATTGAAAATAGCATTTTATCGATAAAAATTGGAATGTATACCCTGACAACTCACGGCTTGCGGATAAAAAAGACATGTTTGTAACGTTATATTATAAAAATATTTTCACAAACCAGACCACACATTTCATATAATCGTAAATCATGTGGCGATGTGACTATCAAATTTCGGTTCACGATCGCCTTAGTTCGTGAATACATTTATTTTTATATAGTTTTCTCTCCCTTCCACTTGGCAAGTGGTTGCCAAGGAGACAAAACAAGCGTTGCATAAAAATACAGGAAGAAGATTATTGATAAGTTGCCGTGTAACAATATTTTATGTTATTAAATATTATTAACAAATGTATTGTATCCACAACGATTTGTAGTTTACCTACAATCACAAGGAGATATGAAAAACGAATAATATTGCGTTCACGAATACGTCTTTGTTCACAACGCATACATTTAGAATTTTTATCTTTTTTATGTGATGAAAACTGAAAAGATACTTTAACCAATTAATAGATTACGATTCATACTCTGGTACTGGTATATAATAAGTTGTCAGGCTATAATTTTAAAATAATTATAATGTTTATTATATATCATGGACTATAGAATTATAGACGAGAATATTTATTATTAAAATCATTGTATCATGTTAATAGTAAGTAATAAAAATACATCATGAAGTTCAAACATATCTCAATTATATATTATGCACATCATTTATTATATACATTTGTATTTCATTGATTATAGGAGGGGTTAAATTAATTATATCTAATTTTGAAGTTGTGTTCTAGTGTTACATGTGTACTGCAACTATATTTTTTTTTCTAAATGATTGTCGGTTAAAAAACTTATTTATTAACAATATATCAAGAGTATAACAAAATTTTGGCATCTATAAGTTATTTCAAATATATCAATACTGTTGAAAGATGGAATAGTCCAATATAAGTTGAACTGTTTAAATGGGAGAATATTATGTCCATATTCTTTACGATGTTAGGACAGTTACATACTATTTTGAAATTTCATATTTAAAATTTTCAAGCAAATTCTATAAGTTTCAAAGTCCCAAATGAAAATTATAGAAATTTAAATATCATAACACTGGTAACCGATTTCACCTCGCATCGGAAAACTATATCATAGTACCAAAGTTCAAAAAATGATTAAATGTTTTTTTAGTGAAAACCGAATCCAAATCGGTTTAACCATTTCGGAGATAAATGTGAACAAATAAACAGAAATAAAATCTAAAAATCATGAACTGTTATGAAATCGACTGCATTAATAAACACTATCGCTAACATTACTCCAATATCTTTTATGTAGAGACATATATATAGAAGATAGGACACGACTAAGTACGCGTTGCACCAAGTAAGAGTTATTGTAATAGATTCATTAGTGGTAATAACCAGCAACTGAGCAGACGAGAATCCTGATGGTAAGTGACGACTGCCCCCCATTCACATCTGGTATGACCATTGCCAATATTTTATCTGTCAATAATCTCTGGTTAAGTTAGTAGATTGACTCATAACAGCTAAACCTATAATGTAAGTGACGTTCTTGACAGTTACTAGGTAACTTATTGGAGATAAAGGATGGATAAAATATTGGAAAACAACCATAAAGAAACCAGGAAAGCCCTAGTTATTGGTGCCCATTAAAATTCTAATACCGTTGTCATCGGGTTTCAACTATTATTACAGTATTGATTACTTTGGTGCGAAATATCTGCATTTTTAATTAATTCACAAATGAACGATTAATTTAATACTCTTAATTAAATTCACAAGTTTCTTGGTAAATGTATGCAATTAAATTAAATATGATATAATGAATTAACCGAACCACGCCAAAATTAAACTTATGCGTGAAAATATATCAACTGCATAAAATTCAAAAATATACAACAATCAAATGGATTTTTATTATTGGCATTCAAATTTACGAGCAGCCATTATTAAAAAAAATAACACTCTTTTGGCAATCCTTTTACAAATCTCCCTCTAATACTATGAACAGTGTCTTTACAGAAAAATATTTACATGTTTACGACATGGAATCGTACCTCGCGTCGGACGTGAGCGGGTCGGTGTCGTCACGGTGTCGGAAGTCGAAAGCGCTCCTAAAACTATCACGGAGTCGCTCCGTGAACGTTTTGTAATCGAGATGGACTTGCTGGCCGAAATCAAAATCGGCAACTTCTATTGTGTATCTGTAATTAATAAAAAAAACATCATAATAAACTTACATAGCACTTGATACTGAATACAGATTTATAATTCCAATATGGCTACTTTCTGAATATAATGTTGGCCTAAAGCGAGCATAAAAAATATGCTTACAACATGCATACAGGTGCAGGTATGTGTTATTTTTTGACAGTGAAAAGTGATTTCTAATTGGTAATTGCATAGAAAATGAGGTTAATATTTTTTTCTATATATGATTACATTTTAATCTTATCAAAGTAGCCCAATAAGGCTTCCCTGAAATGTTTGCACATTATTTAAGTCATGTACATCATAATCTTTAATTCGATACCATAGGCCGAATATTGAATTACTCATTTAATTTTAAGTGCATTAATAATTAAAAACTGTTAAAGCATATGCATTTATGTATTTCTGTACACTTTCTGTTGACACTGCAGTTGAATTCGACCGTATACGTTAAAATGGCCTTTGCAGCTGCCGTATGAAACCAAAGTAAGTAATGGACTGAATAAGAGACAGCGGATGCATTGATAGATAAATGAGTGAACCCTGGTTGTAAAATTTCTTTAGCGCTCTGTGCTTCGGAGGTCACGTAAAACAGTCTAAGTTATTATTGATCGTAAGTAGCCGTGAAATAAAAATTTCCGTCATTTAGGTTAGGCACTCAACCCTCCTCTAATTCGCACTGAAGGTCCTGTGGAATAAGGCCTGGCCTCCGCAGCAATGACGAGAAATGAGACGGAAGAAATCTGGTTCTATGAGCCATTAACGGATTGTAGCATTTGTAAAATGACTAGTAATGTATATGAGTAATGTATACAATGAGTACCTCGAACGATGCTGGTAGTAAGCGACACCGAATACCACCAGAATGACCGCTACCAAACAAAACACCACTGGGACTACGATCACTGATAACTGCGCATGCACCACCGCTGAAACACAAACAATATCTCATTTTTTTATATGGAAATAATATATTTTCATATATATTACATAGTAAATGTACTATGCAAATAGCCAATAAATGCGTAGCAGAGCCATTTTATGTTAAAAAATTAAACCGTAACGCCACGCGACATTTGGTGGCTGCCTCAAATAATAACAGCAACAAGGGTATGATAATAATCATTATAAAATGAAATAAAATCGATAACGTCATTTATTATTGATAATATTACTCTTACGCTAAGCCCTATTACCAAACAGGGAAGCCATCTTTTGCCTCCATTTACCGACACTGGTCTGTGATATAAATTTTAATCCCTGAAATGTCTGATACATTTTGGTGGGATGAAAAGTGTTTATTTTAAACTACTACTAACTAGTTTAATTACTAGCTGGAAATTATTTTTTTTACATAAATAACTAAGTTGGAAAGACGTGGATAAAAGTGCAAACAATTCTGGTAAGTTGGCAACCCTAATTGTATGGGAGACTGAAGTTGAGCATTGTGAACATTATAAAGTGAAATAATTTATTCCACATAACTATCATCTAAATAGGTTAAACCTAAATTCGTATATATTTTTACGCATTTGTATTAACAACAAAGGTATAGTACTTAAATTGTCATTAAAATAAGTGATAAATTATAAAGTACATGCTTGGTTGAACACCCTGTCTAACTGTTCTTACAATAACAGATTTTTTGTTTAAAAAAAATATTTTTTCTTAATTATGTCACACTACCTCAGAGTTACAAATTGTGTTATTTACAGTATCAAGTTATACTTAAGTATTGTAGGAGTAAGAAGAAAAATAGGTGTAGTTCAAGTGTTATTCTATATACCTACTTATTATATAACATAATTATAGTTATAAATTACTAATAATTGATAAGATTTAGTAGTTACATATCACGTCACTAATTATCATATCATGTCACTAAGTGGTGACATCCTAGTTAGTATAAACACGAGCTAGGGTGGACTTCAAGGATACTATCGCTTTTCCATAAGTTTTTTTTTTTAATTAGTGAGTGGTCGATTTTATAGATTTAGGTTCGATTTGAATATTGTAAAATTTGAAATTTTTCAAATAAGATGTTTAAGGATTTTCGTGAAAAAAGAAACCTCGAGGAACTAAGCATACGTGAGGGTCGTCTATGAAATACTCTGTGTGAAATATG
>DWPA01006208.1:0-11172 GCA_018251375.1 Calpodes ethlius
TGCGGTACAAAGTAGCATATAGTACTCGTCGTCTTCCCAACTATCACCAAATCAAAAATCATACCATAGCGACGCTGCGTTGCACCGTGAAAAAAGAACAAACACACTTTCGCATTTATAATATTAGTATAGATTATTTACTATAAGCCGACGTGATAATGTGAAACTATTCGTCTTGGTGAAATATGTATGGTTCTGAATAACTATTTAATCTATGAACTTAAAGAACATTTAGCAACCAAAAAGCTAGCCAAAATCATTTAGCGTTTGTGTTGTTTAACGAAGACCGACTTTGCTCACTCAGTTAAAATAGTCTTTTGAATTTAAAATTCTCCGGACAGTTATTTACTCAATCTGTTAGCACACTTTTAGATATCTGCTTTTAGATTTTGTGCTGATTTAGATAATTTTTTTATTGAATTTTAAATTACCGCTCGTTCGTAAATTATTAGATTTTTTATATTCAAATAACATAAAGCACTGAGTAATGATATAAAATTACTTGATAAAATTTCAATTATTAAAATTTACTTCGTAATAATTGGACAAAAATAACAATGTTTATATCATATACCATTTTACAGATTCAATATACTGTAATGAAATTTGATTTATTTTATTCAATGTTACAATATTACAATAAACCAACATCTTTTATATTTTGTCTATCATAGGGTGAAAGACCGAATACAAGTAAAACGATTTATCTAGTATCGCCTATAAATCCCTTACATCCCCTAAACGTTACACTCGTTCACAACGCTTGCAACGTAATCAAAAATCACGTAGAGTCAAATCATTCAATTGATTTTAACGAAATAACAGTTCGCAAATACATACAATGTAACTTCGTTTTATATACAGGGGTGATTATGTACAATGCTCATACTGTAGTGTAAGTAATGTATTTTAAAACAAAGTTATTATTATGTATTATAACAAATGCATTATAAATGCTTAAGTGTGTTTGTTTGTTCTAATTTAACGGCGCAATGTAGCGTTCTTATGGAATGATTTTTGGTGTGATTCGTTCATCATCGTCATCATGGCGTGATGCAACCCGCCATCTGTTCATAAACGGGATTGTTACGTTCAGTCATCTGGGCTCCGGTCTCCTCTCACAATGTGAGGGGTACAGCCCATATAGTCCACCACGCAGGCCAATTGTGGATTGGCCGACTTCACAAACCTCCGAGAACATTATAGTGAACTCTTAGGTGTGCATTTATTTTCATGTAACTATGATATAATTTATAGCAACCTGCTGTACAACCGAAGTTCAATCTTAATTCAATATGTCTATGGACAATTTTACATTGATATTTTTTACCGTTTTATTTTCTTTTATAAATGTATTTGTAACATACATATAAAACCATATCTCAAACTCTATACGTGTTTTATTCTAAAGAAATGGGTACCAAAGTTTTACCCTTCACGTACTAAAATTTTAGATATTTTATCAGCCTATCACCAAAGTAAGTGTGCTCCGTACTTAAAACACCATATTTTTATTATTCACGTGTGTGACTGTATACATATTTATATGTTAGTGTGTACATTATTGTAAGTGGTTATCGTCGAACCGTAACCACAAACGCATCGATCACGCGTTGACAACCGAAAGGGAAGTGGAGAATACGCTTATTTTTCGCTAATGCTCCAACCACTTCGGCACTAACCTTAGTATTAACATTGAGTTCAAATGCATACTAAGTTAAGGCGTTAAAACTGACGTGTTAAAATCTTGGCCACATTGCCTACATCAATACAATTTATTTATTTCCCACTAATAAGTACATTGATCAGCTCTAAATAAGCTCTAAATTGTAAGCCATTGCTGTGTTTTTAGCACCTTACTTAACGTGTTAAAAACATTATCCAAATTATTAAAGTTTTGTACAATATTCATTTCTCGTTAATTAGCACGTTAATGATAATATTAAATTGGTAAATCATATATATCACAATTTTAGCGGGTATTTAAGTACTGTATTTAAGTTGATTATAACTCTAAGCTGAAAGCCAAAACATAACTTTATGACTGCAATAGAATCGTACAATCGTACGTCAAATCTCGTACAATCAATTGACTTTTTATTGTAGCCAGTTCTTATCCTACAAGCAATAAATAAAGCATATCCCAAAACGTACCTGAGCTATCTTGACGTTGTACTGCGAAAACATGGCGTCGTACATAGACATTAGTTCCGATTGGCCTACTGCAGCTGCTGCTCGAGGGTCCAAAATGCTGCCGGCATCCTACAAAAATATACAAAGCCAAATTCAAAATAACATTTTCCTGCGCAAGTTTCACACGGACACCGAACAATTTTAACAAACAATATTCTAGTTTAGAATTTTGTAATTGAAAACAGCAGGCTACAAAGGGGTTTGTGAATTAAATTTGGACAAAATTGGACTGCATGCAAATCAGTATTGTGAGCCACCGAATGGAAACACACGAAGAATTCAGTAAAGGAATTTATAATGTCCTGGCGAGGAATTGGGTACAATTTGTTAAAATTGGGCTATTAGTAAGGGTCTGCTCTTATTATCATATTATCTTATTTAAAAAACGCAAATTGCTTCACTCATGAATTTGGCGCCCAACGAGGGTCAACATAACCGATTATTTTTTTATTCTTGACACAAGAAAGGAGTTTCATGATGTAATTTATTTTTAACATGTTTATTTGTTGTCTGTTTACATGCATCATATTGGGTTGTCCGGACAGTTGATATTTTAGTACAATTTAAACTCAGCATATTGAAATATTAACGAAATTAACGAATCGTAACCAAACTTTTTCTAAATATGGCTGAAGCTAACTCTTTTAGAATATGTACCGTGTACACATGTAATTTTTTTCAATAATTGTAATGTATTCAGTCAGGTCTCACGTACTACCTCCCGAAACCAGCACAAACTTTTCAGACAACCTATTAAATCTTAAACGAATGTCCCGATTTTGGATTCGTTGTTTTGGTTTGAAAAGAGACTTGATCTATAGTCTTCTTAATTATGATGGATACGTCTGGAAAACATCAGCCCTTTTCTAAATTTTGAAGAGAAATGAAGATCAACTGGGTTTGATACATTCAAAATTTTATGTCATTTGACATATATTAACTCGTAACTAAATTACAGTAGAAATAAAAGTTTTAAGTTCATGAACATGGTCTCACCAAATAGTTTGACAATATATTAAAACATTTTTTGAAAAATCGACAATATTTACCTCAGATAATACTGAACCAACCTGCGAAGCGAAGTGTCTCGGGTTTGGTTTCCGGCTGGTGACATCTATATGACAGGTTAATGTTTGTTTGTCTTAATGTGTAAATGTCTTAATTATGTCGTTCATGCGGCCCGCGACACAAATAAATTCTATATCGGGCGTATGTGTGTTTGTTTTATATTTTTTGTTCAATAACTTACTTCTCGTGTGTGATCACTAGGAGACAACGTCTCCCTCATAGACAATGACATGAGCAGCTCTTGTGTAAGTTTCTGTCTGCCGAATGCGACTGCACCACTTGTCACCATGATGCATTCGCGACCCTCATGATGACATTCTGCTACCTGCCAATTAATGAATCAATTAGTATAAAAATAGTTCTTATAAAATAAAAAGAAATTAGTTACAATATTTAGGAAGTAGTAATAGGAAAATAAAAAAAAACATATCAATAATTTCACTGTATATATAGGTTAAATACTATTTTACATTACAATATTGAAAATATTCTATATATCGTAGAAAATCTACTCTTAAAGTATATAAAAGTTATTATAAAATATATAAAAGTATGCAAAAATAGAATTATAAAAAGCTAAAATCCAAATTTATTCGAAACTTTTTTACTGGATTCGATTACGGTTTCAGGTAGGCTTTTAATTCGGATATCCGATAGTTCTGAATACGGTTAAGTACCTTTATAGCATTCCTGAAATATACCGTTAGATTTTCATTGGGTCATTGTAGATTATATAATTGGGTAGTATATATAAATAAAACAATATTTCTAACCAATAATTAAATAATGGAATAGAAAATATATTCTTTATTGTACTCTTCAAATAAGTTACAGTCACGCATAAGTTAAAATTATGTGTATAATAGAGCGATCAGGTCCAGACAACCTGAAGGCAGAGGACTGTAACGAGACAAAGGGGTAGGATGCACAAATAATACTATTTATAAATAACTTCCTTAAATCGTTATCTTATTTCCTTACTTGCCTTAACATTAACATTAAATATATTTTACATATTTGAACTGATTTAAGCTTTCAAGATAACTTAAGTGTCTCCAACACTAAATGAATGCAACTAGGTCAAAAAAGCGGTACGGAAAAGGCTAAATTAGTTATTTTTCGCAAACCCCTATGACTTCACTGAAAGTGCAATCAAGTACTTAATTTAAGAGCTCATCTACAGTGCAAATTAAACTCGGCTACTAAAGTTGAATAACCACATATGGTAATAAGTAATTAACCTTTACTCTCCAGGGTAAGTTATATGCTAATGGTTGGATGTTCAGCTTTAACGTATAGCATCATCTCTGGTGGTTTCAGGTACGTTACTAACATAACTATTTCATTGAACATAATTCCGTATTACTAGCGATAATTGCTGCAATATTAAGATAAAAAATAATTATATAAAGATAAAAAATATTAAAATGGACGTTTAAGTGTGAACGTAAGTCAACTTTTTCTTTTTTTCAATTTACCATTGTTCGAATCTTCATATAAGTTGTCAGCTAAATGACAGATGTCAAATTATGACGTAAAAATATCTCAGTACCAACTTATGGTCGTGTTCATATAAAATATTAATTTAAATTGTGTCATATAGATATATGGAATATATGTAGTTTTATTATCTTTAAGTTGTTTAAATAATTTACAGACCCAGAATAAACTATTACAAGCATTACAATTTATATTACTTTGTCTACCTATTTCTTCTCCTTTTTACTTTTCATAAACCACTACACTCTTTTTATGTATTCTCTTTTATCCTTTACCCAATGGCCTGAAAAAGATCGCTACTTTACTTTAATGCAAACAGCCTTGTGTTTGTGTACCGTACATTATCATTGTAATCACATGATTGTATACAAATAATGAATGTTTGTGTTTTGTATTTTCATGTGTATATTTTATTTCTTTATAGCGGGTATTTTCAAAAACATTACCTAATTTAGCCATTAAAAAACCATAACATATTAACGGCTTATTATTGGAAATAAAACCATATGCAACTTACGAGTATATTACTTAACATTTATCGTGAAAAATACTCTAAATAAAATTAGGGGACCCAATTAAACTGATTACGTATACTGTACAAAATCGACCATAAGGTTATATTCACACCTGAGACAGCGATTCAGCACCGGCACATCAAAATGCCACACGTTGACGGGCGCAAGCTTGTATGATACTGGAGGTTTATTCACGTGGACATAAAAATGTCGCAACGACAATATTCACACCATAATTGCGTCATTTTGTCGTTTTCCTGTCGCGTCTTAGTCGCACGTGTAAATAGACCCTCGGATATGATAGCGTTCTAGGCGCTGTTAATGTGAGCAATAAAAACGATTTTATATCCGTCGTAAATATGAGGCCTAATGAAATTATTAAATAAATATTTTCAGCACATTCACTTCCATATTTTACGTTATAAACTTTTCTCTTCTATCTATCAAGCCTTTATAGGTCCACTGCTGGACATAGGCCTCCCTTAATTTGCCGCACTCAGACTGGTAATGAGCCTTTTGAATACAGCGAATACCTGCTGTCTTCTTCAGGTCGTAAGTCCGTCGGGTTGCGGGCTGTTCTTTTCTCTTACCTGCTCAATAATAGATGCTAATCGTCCCAACGCGAGACCGTTTCCATCCTCCCTGGTGATGACAGCGCTTCCAAGCTTCACCACCAACCTTCTGGCGTATTTCAGCTGAGATCGGTCGGTAAAAGTTTGACGTTTTCGGTCCGCGCTCACTAGAGTGCGCTTGTCCACGTTCAGGCCCTGCAAACGAATATATATTCTATGAGATGTGTGTTACGCTTTGTTTTTGAAAAATGAAGAGGATGTAATAAGTTTTTACAAGTAAATAATAAATTTTGTTAAAAATAAAGTGTCCATTGCAACTCATAAATATAGTGTATCCAAGGCGCCCAATCTCAAGTAAGGTATATTTTAAATTTGATAGATATGGGGTTTGCGCTCCGGCCCTCCAACCGGAATTGCGACCATATTACGTGGTGAATGGTCTTCGGATGGATGCCACAAGGCGGTGTTTAGTGGGTAGGCGCCACTCTGTCGAGTCCCACATAACCCACACGGACGGCCGTGTGGGTATGCGTAATACAAGAGTATTACATTATGAGCATTCACCCCCTCCGTAGGGGGTAGTCCTAGCTTGGGCGCTAAAAAAAAAAAAGATATGGTGTTTCCCTTAAACAACTAAAAGTAGACAAATATCTCCTGATTTATTATTGCTGCTTCTATCAAAAGCTAAAATAATCCAATTGGAAATTATTTGTAAAACATATTTGCCAATTTCATTTACAAATAACTGAAATGTAATAGCGAAATGCGAGAGATAGAACGTGTAAATAGAATATGTATACGTCAATTTTGTTTTGGGGAAACCATTAAAGGTACTCGGCTTCTCTGAAGAAATGAAAGGAGAAAGTATCAGATTCCTAGTTAGTGAATCCAGCAGCCGTCCATTACAAACTTATACCTAATCTTAAGCGTGTTTACCTAAACATAGATTGCTTCAAGCAATAAGACAGGGATAGACGATAGTTTGGAACTGTCTGAACCGTGTTTTGTTTTTGTTTTCTTTTTTAAATCATCATCTTTCGTACTTAGGCGTGATAAACTATTGCCTGTACCTCACATGTGGAGTCATGTCCTAGTAGTTCGAACGTTGGTTCTCTGAATGTGGGGACGTGACTTCGAATCCCGCACGCAGTGTGATGAAATGTGGCAGTATCTCGCAGCGCACTAAACGTCATACGCTGACGTGACCCCCGACCAATATCACGCTAGATAAGTTTTCTACAATGTTTATTAAAATTTAAATTCCGAACGCACGTCAGTTAGCTCTCATTCCAGTAATAATGCTATACTGGTGCATGATCTTAGGGCGGAAGCCATCCCCAGGTGGTGTTTACTGGGCAAAGCGACCGTGCGAGTCTCATATAAACGACACAGGCGGCTGTGTTGGTATACATGAGCAATCATCACCTCCCTTCCATATGGAGGGTAATCCAATTCAATAACATCCGCCTGGCTGGACATGTTCCTTTTTTAAACTCAGTATAGCATTCACATGTCATGAAAAAGTTATGGAGAATTCTTAAACATATTGTCCAAAACTCGTAGTACATTACGTAGGAAAATTAGAGGTACGGGCGAGAAACCAGAATTGATAGTGATTAAAATTTTGGCCTAGGATCTAGGCAGTAAAAGAAAGTCGTAACAAAAAGCTAGTAACTTGTAATACTATCCTACGTTACCTATGTAAACTATCCGGCATCAATCTTCAACTTTCGGTATGGGGAGATCATAAATTTGGCCTGTCTAAGCACCCTTTTTATATCGGATTAATGTAACAAGGGAAAAAATAAGGTCTGGGATACTTTATTTAGGAGTGTGTAAGCTATCTTCGAGGAAGATTTGTTTGGAGCAGAATTGTGGCAATATTACTGTAGTTTTTGGGATCAGCTGAAATTGAAGCACAAATTAAATCCTCTTTACTCCGTATCCCGAGGGTATTGAAAGTCCTATAAATAGTTTATAGTAATTATATTATATTTCTAAGAACGAAATAAATATAGTTAAACAAATAGAACAAGTTATATTAAGTTAAAATACAAGGAATAAATCCTGTTCATTCCAGTGGGAATATCATAAAATTAGAGACTAACAATATTAATATTATATAGGGATGTTTAAATAAAGTTCGTAGGAATTATGGTGAGAACTTCCACAAATTTAATCCTTAATTAACAAAGTTGATTAATAGTTATATTCAATGAGCTGAATGACGGTCAAAATTAATAACCGCGTAAAACATTTCGCGCGGGAAAAATTCACAGGAAAACGGTGGAAAGTAATTTCCGACGGGAAATAATTTCCTTGCAAAATATTTTCATTATTTTAAAAACTACCGGCATATTGCAGAAAAGAAAATTTGGAATCATTAATGTACAGTGTATTATATCAAAATTTTTAACTTCGGCACAGTACCCTTTTAATTTTAATCAAAATAGAAAAATTGCTTGGTGATAAATGGTCACCATCACTCATGGATATCAGTAACACCAAGGCATTACCAATAAATTCCCTAGTTAGGGTCAGCACCGAAAGACGGACCGACTTTAAATTAACAACAATCTAAATTCCCCGGCGACGGCCCCGTAGCCTAGTTCGTAGTGACCCTGCCTGCGATGTGAGGGGTCCTGGGTTCCATTCCCAGCCGGGGCAGATATGTGGCAGATAAATATTTGTTCTCGGGTCATGGGTGTTAGTGACGTGTTATTTGTGTTGTCCATGACACCCGCGACACAGAGAATCTTACTGTGAGGGTATGAGTGTGTTAGCGTTTATGTTTAACCTAAAGTGCTTCTACGTACGACAATAATCGAAAATACGAAATTGCAGGCGCTGACATCTTAAAGAGCGGCAAAGCGATGCGCAGAGGAGCTCAGAATCATGCGACGACTTTTATTTTTCAAGGAGATAAGACATGGTTCATCAAGGAACAATCGCGTACCATTCGGTGGTCTATGTGACCATCTAACTGCTTTTTGCCGCTACTCTTATCACTCAGTATTGGCCCTTAAAAGTGAGTTACCAACATTATTTCTTACTGGGTATCTTTTGATAAATAACCATTTAAAGCCGTGAATATCTATGTATTTTCCATCATTTGTTAATTTATTCTCAACCATTGAATCATATAATACACTTTTTACTGTTTAGTTCACTTAAATGAAATCGCAGGTCTCATATAAAAGTAAATAAGTGTATTATAGACGCACGAGAAAACTTATACCGCTAAAAATAAAACAGGTTTTTAGTAAACACAAAAAATAGTAAATGATCCAAGGCGAATTTTAACGAAAGCGAAAATGTCGTGGGATCGAGACAGCTGTGAAGGGATTCAAAAGGTAGATAATCCCATAAAACACATTTTTGGGTCCACTCAAATCGTACTGCGAGTATACAGGAAGATATTTTTATAAAAATCGTAGCATTTCTTATTGTCATCTTGTTTCTAGATCAAACATTTTAACACATCTATGTCCTTACCAAAAGTTATACAATCATATAGTTTTTTTATATATTTTTGAATACTCCCCTTTCGTACCGTATTTTTATTGCGATTACTTAAGTTTAAATATATAAAATATTGTTATAATTTTAATGAACTGATAAGGTTAAAATATTACACAATCTAAAATTACATAGAATTTTCGTTTCTGATAGAAACATTTGAATCAAAGCACCCAAAAGATATTAATATCATAATAATTATGCTGAGCCTGAACTAAAGGTATCGAGTAATCACAATAATCAGATAATTATTACCCATAACTAGGGTAACAATGTTACAATGTTAGGGCTCGATAGCTATTTGTAAATCAAGTTATAACAAATATTACACACGATATAAAATCGATACGAAAAGTAAATATCGATGCCCCCGACGAAAAAAACAGTAATGTGCTATTACTGACTTTTCATGTTATGTATGTATGTTGGAATCTACAACTTGCAATACATCTATGCAATTTGGCCGTAATGTATTTTAATATTATTTTCGGAGTTACGATTTAGGTTGATGTTTTTGGAAAAGAATTTTTCTAACAGAATTATTCACAAAAAATGTTTTTTCTTTTTTTCCTGAATAGTTTTGATTTCACAGTTACCGCTTTATTCCTCGGGGGCATCAATATGTACGCAGATTTTGTAAAATCGTTCAAACAATATTTCACATTTCAACTGTTTTTTTTGCCCGCCTGGCTAGCTACTGCCCATTGAAATGTCGTATATAGTGTACATATGTCTGTGTGCGTATAATAAAGTGTGGCCAGTGTGGCTACCCACATCAAATCTGAATGCTGTCATTTCCGTGAGGAGAATATAGTACAACTACAGTTGCATATTGCAATTTCTACAGAACAATACAATTTGTAAATCACTTTACTTATATAATGTTACCTGTAGGGAGTACTGTGAAATTTTAACGGAATTAATGTCTTTGTTGTTGTATGGGGCTAGCTTTCGTTCTAAAATTGACCGTGAATTTTTTACGTGTTGGTCGCATTCTTAATGAACCAAAAATAATGTTGATCCTTTGTTTCCTTTATAAGCAGAGACGGTGATGCCTTTGAATTTGCTGATAATGACGTGACTATGTACCATGATGCTCACTTGCCCCTTTTGTTGACTAATAAAGACACTAATGTTTTACGAGTTTATATAAAAGTAACATCAATAATAAAAGTGTTTCCCGTATGTTTCCATGCCAAATCCCATCCCTTAAAACGCAAAGTAAGGTTCGCTTACCTGCTTACAGGTAAACCAATAAAGTGCCAAATCGCTTCATCCCAACACAACATTTGAATGAGAATTTCTATTATGAAAGTAATTACATTTGGACTATGATTAAGTTAGTATGAGTTAGTTATGTTAGTTTGTATATTTTATATAAATTAGGTATCCTATTTTTCTGTAGTAGATTTTCTTTCCTTAATGGCCTCAACGGGTCACATACCTCTTCTCCTTACGCATACTACTATACTACTTAAGCATACGTCACACTGTTTCAATAGGGATTATTAAAAGCGTATAATTTTACAAATTTTAATGACATTGACGCATAAGTTGCTAGCAGAAATATATAAAGGAAATGAATAACCGTCACATCTCTCGATCTTAATAAAATCCTAGGAACATTCCATTGAAATATGCCATAAAAAGATTTTATTTTCTCTAATGCCCGTTAGTAGAAGTCTTACTAAAACATGTCAAATATATATATAATATATCACGCCAATAACTCCACGGGGATTCAGCTAAATAAAGCAATAAAAACGAAAGACTTACGGAAACCAATTAAAGCAGTTAGAAATCAC
>DWPA01006209.1:0-11171 GCA_018251375.1 Calpodes ethlius
AAAAAAGGTCGATTCCTAGTCGGTAGACATATTTTTATAATAATCATAGTTTTACATTGATAGTACATACCTTTTTAGTGTTATTAGAAAGAAATATCAAATATATTAATTCACGTCTTGATTAAATTAAATTGCGAAATTGTATTTGAAATACTTACATTTATACAAGTTAAGTATCTATAAATTTTATTCAGCTATAATATAATAAATATGATGTGTTTTTAATGATATTCTATACATGATAAATAATTTTCCACAAATGTATAATGTATGTAATAATCATGTTCAGTAAAACATGGGTTAGGTAGATACAACCGTGAGTACTTTGAATCAAATTTAAGGTTATTACATGGAGGAGCGTTATTCAGTACAAAGCACTAACAATATTGAAGGGAGAAAATTGGTGTAATTATGACACTAACCAGATTATACCGAAAACACATTAAGCCGACATCATTCAGTGATTAACCGTGGAACGAATGAAACAAAAAGACAAGCCGCGCTTACTTACCGAGTCGGCAAGATCGCAATAAATCTTCCCACTACAGTCATACAATCTCGTACAGTCCCTATAGACAAGTGTTATAATTAAGTTAAATTCAAATTACGATACATGGACGTAGCGTTCTAAATACAAATTTGAGATTAGAAAAAAACGTAGTAATGTTACATTCTTTTAATGTTGCTTTTCTGCAACGGTTACTATATAGAACCGCCATTCGAAGAATACTGAGTTTGATATCCAGTGAGGCTGAATTTTAAATGAGTTTAAATTTATTTTCTTGGCCTGTGTGTGTGTTTTTGTTTTTGTGTGTTGTCCACCGCGCCACAACACAGTGAATCCTAGTGTTGGGCTATGAATGTGTAGCATTATTTGTTTCTTTTTTAATTAAATGGACTTGTTCTCGTGTTAGAGTTTTCTGGACTCTGTCTTACTCCATATATTTTTTATAATATTCCAGTTTATTACCGACTCATTCATGGTAATTTTTTTACGTGCCTGCGTAAATAATCGACTGTATTCTTGGTACCATTATGGGTTCAAGAATGAAGTATCTAGAATTTTGTAACAATCAATTTTAGCCTTTATTCTTGGTCATCTACGCGTTGATGAACTTTAGCATTACGGATGGCAACGATCATTTATCATTAGATGGCATGTCTGCGTGTTTGTCCGCTATTAACTTAAAAATGTAATATTTGTTTTAAAAATTTTAGTCTTTGTTAATTCACAGCAGAAAGTTTTTTTTTAATAGTGAATATTGTGTATTTCTTTCTAAATTGGAAAAAAATATTCTGATACAGTTCATATCTTCAATTCAAGAGTTTTCTAAGTTATTAAATGAAACAATATACCTCACTTACTTTACTAACTTTTGGATCATACATAATTCTGGGTCAGACACGATACTGGAACATACATGATTTTGGATCATACACCGTACGTTGAAATACGAGCTATTCTAAATCATACTTAATTTCAAACGCAATACGATCCATACACAATCGTATGACAATAACAGTAGCGACACAAGTTGGACATACAACGCGACCATATGTACCGCGAACCTACAGTGAACCGTGGCCGAACACAGATGGTGTTTTAGTGCGGGCGGTTAGTAAAAGAAATAAAAACAAAAACATTACTGAGCTACTAATAATGCAGCTTGTACTTACGTACTCGAACTCACATCTGCTGTTTTTGTGAACGGTACAGGGAAGTCGCCTAATTAACTTTAGCTACCACACAATGAACCGCTAATTGATGACTTAGTAATTTGTGATATCACGACTGCGTGGGAAATAGGTCACTAAATTGCGAAAGGGAAATGCTACTTGTTGCAGTATCTATTAATATTTTAGTCTTATTGTACATGTATATGTTTTGTAAGCACTTATATCAATGGGTCCTACGTATATGTGCCAAACTAACAATTTGGATGTATTAAAAAAAAAATTTCTGCAAGGAAACACGAATTTCGTTAAACTATGGAAGCCTCTCCTGTAAAGTTGTAATTTTGCATTTTCGCCCATAAACATAAGACTCATCGATACATTACAATTTGTAACACCAGTAGTTGCAAAGGATCTTAATTTTATTACCTAATTGATAAAACGAAGATAACAAAATTATCAAGACCGTTTCATCGTTAGCAAGTAAATGATTTGACTATGAGTATTAAAATCTATTGTCAAATGTATAGTTAAATCATGAAATAATATTTACTTTTGAACAATATCAGAACTCACAAAGGAAACGGGGAAGCACTACAATATTTTAATATTCAAGTCGCCCATGAGTATCGCCCTTCTAAGTGGTCCAATAAGGAGAAGATAGACTGTGCTTCGCTTTGAATAAATTATTTCCTCTCTGGGCTAAGTGGTCACTGCAATGAGACATAATAGATGACATATCTTTATAAGAAGTACTGTCTTCCAGGCTACTGTTACTCGGTATTGTGGGAAAATCTCTTTGAAGTCGCAACTAACATCCATCTTAATAATGCTACGTGAAAATAGTTTCATTTGATATTGTAAAGTACGAGTGTTTTGTTATTATGTTTTTCTTTTGTTATTCTGAAGCGTTTTGATTTTTTTATGTGTCTGGTTTCTGTTTCATACACGTTAGTTAGCATAACGACACACGTCTTCAACTGCAACTTATTGCTGGTCTGCAAACAGAACTAAGTTAGTAAAATTATTGTTAAGGATTACGACATTATAAGTAGGTAAAATCTGTAAAAAAATACATTTACTTAAACAAATATTGCTAATAAGACATACCTCTGTTCAATATGTAACAAATTACGTTATATTAGACACCGATTCGGAATATTCTTCAAACGATTTTTAAAAATCACACTGAAGTGATTTCCTTTCAAGAAATATTTCAAGTCAGCATATTTCCATCTACCTCTCAGTCTACTTGACATTCTTATTAAGGTGCTCCCTTTATTTTATTGCCAGCGTCATCGAGCTTCAATGATTTATGATTTCGCATTCCAAACTCGAACGACTGTCGGAACCCTCAAATTTTTTGCGCTCGCGGTGACTCTTGTGCGCATTTAACGCTGATTAAACTGTAAAATTACGGAGCCAACGTCGTCTGACAGATGTGGCTCTGTATAATAACATTAACACACGCGCGTATTATACAGATTTCACTGAATAGTCGGCACGGCGTCAAGCAAAGCGTCTTTTGTTGACAGCGAATCCACTTACAATACAAAGAGTACAGTGGATATCTTTGGCAAATTGTAAAATATACCTAATTATTGCATTGGTGCGCGGCCGACCGTTAAGAACCTTGATCCCTAAGGCAAAGGAGGCGGGTACTTGAGGCTTATAAAAACATGCTACAACATAAGAAGCTTCATTGATGAACAGTTTCAATATTACGTGTATTATTCTGTCGGTAAAAATTTGGCATTACTTTTTCAATGAGTAATCGAAATAGCTAACTGGCAAAGTCCGCGATCTAAATATTTGCTCAAAATTTGCCTTGTCAATATACTAATTACTACGTGAAGGGAGACTTTTGTACCCCTTTTAAGGATTATCTACGCACTTAGAAGTCTGTCATTTGGTATAGTTAAGCTTTATACAAGTAAAAATATATTTATTACCGGAAATAAAATGTAAAATAGTTTTATTAGAAAGTAATCTTTTATGAAAGGAACTACGATCAAATTTCGAGTGCAGTACACGAATCCAATATTTATTAATCAATATAATATTTATTATCGAAAAAAAATCTTCAGGTAATGTTTAATTTTCTAAATCTTAATTTGGTTTCGATACTTTAACTTTACGTACCTATTGAATATAAAAATAGTCTTATCAATAGTTGTATTATACCTTTTTATAAATTTCAAAACAATATTAAAAAATTTAGATGGCTACCATAAAACAATGAATCCAGTATAATCAAGTTGTATAAAATATTACCGTTAAAAGGAACCGATACGATACAATGTAATCAATAACAATTTTTTGAAACACACCCATTCTTCACAACCCTAAGTAGTTAATATTATAAAATATTGCCCGACCATCGAAGAGAACACTGCTATTGAGTTTTTGTATTGCCGCTTTTATTTTTTGGTGAATTTTATGAATTTTTATGAATGGCAGCTCCGCCCTGTTCGCGCTCAAGGGCTGATTGTTTTGTCAGGGCAACACCTGGACTGGAACAGAATAATGTGCGCGCAAAGGAGCCGTTTTTAGCTTGAATATAAAACATAGATCAAGTTTGTAGCAATCGTTGTTGATTGAGATCCTCGATATCAGTTAGATTTACAGTCTGAGATTAATGTTAAAATTGTTCTAATTTTAAATTTTCCGTCGAAATTTGATTTATTACGCAGAAACGTTTCATGTCGAAATTATAACAAAGTTATACAATATTTTAAGAATCAAAGCAAATTTTTGGCATAAGAACAATACCTATCTAAATTAAGTACCAGGTTTTTTACGTTATGACAAAGGGAATTAGACTACCTTCCAGGCGGGAAGGACGGCCGTCCCTGTCGTGTGGGACTCGTCCGCGCGCCTACTTATTTAACATCGCCTGGTGATGGCTTTCGTCCTAAGACCATGCACCATGAAACATGAAGTCAGTGCCGGCCACGAACTCGATGGTTGTTGGACATTTGACTCAAACAAGAGTAAGCTAGAAGCACTTCTACAAGGCGTGTGTGTGTGTCAATTTCTCTGATCTTACTGAAACTGCAACATGGGTGTCAAGCGGGCTCTCGTCTTCTCTCACAATAAGAGATATAGACATAATCACGTAATTTAAGAGCAGATTGGCGCCAATCTATAGGCTTTTGAAAGCATCATGGAGCAATGTAAGGCATGTCTTTTATTTTACAATGTTTATTTGCACTAATTCAAGTAATTATTATCTATTACACATAATATTTAGAAAAATTACATAGGATAGAAATCTCGCATCCAGGTTCTTCGTGTGGGGCCATTCAGTTCGTTTATCAGCTAAAACTAACTCAATATCTTGCACAAATTCAAGTGTTTACGAAGTTTTTAGATTAACAATAAACTAAAGAGAAGAGAAATGTATGAAGAAATTAGTGCGTTCGTGAATGAGATTATTTTTTTACAATCAATAACAGAACTGCGCACTCCAAGAAACAAAGCTTCAGACCATTAAGGCTTTCTTTGTGTTCCGATGAATGAATAAGAGAAAATCATAATGAAATTGAAATTTAAATATAAAAGGGTGAAAACAAGGTGTAAACCGCGAACAAATATAATTCTTGTGACATTATATTCACGCCGTAACAAAACGCAAAATGTGCGAATCAGAGCAATTGACAGATATTATTAGACAGTAACCTGTAATAAAAATATTGTGATGGAAATAGCATCAAGCCCAACGAATAAAATAATAATATTAAATAAACGTTAACACACTCATACCCCCGCAGTCGGATTCCCTGTGTCACGGATGGTATGGACAATACACAAAACACGTCGTTAGTGACCGATCGGCCGGGAATCAAACCTAAGACCCTTGCTTCGCAGGCAGGATCACTATCAACTATAACTCCTAACTAGGCTTACGTGAAAATTGTTAGCTATCATACACCGTACACTAACGCCGTCTGGTTTAACTAAAGTATGTCAGGGATCTACAACAACAGAGATATAACGACATTGCCTTACATTGTATTGTCCTATTATTCGCCCCTTATTAAATATCCATAATTGTACGTACCTCGAAAAAAATTCAATTGGTTGCCTTTTAGTTGAAAATAAATAGATATGGAATGTATGTGATGAAGCAGAAGAGATCGCGTTAATTTTAGTTAAAAGTTACAAATTTAATTCTCAGAATGAAATGAACTCAGTTATAACAATTTAAAAGGGTAGGTTGACTTCTATAGTAATTAGTTAATAAGTCCTATTAGGATATATAAATAAAATCGAAATATATATATAAGTAAATGAAAAATAAACCCAACAAAACAAGTAACATACAAGATTTATTAGGAAGTTTTTGCTATAAATCAACCAATGAATTAATACGCTATTTTATCTACATACATTACCACAACTTATCAACTTAATTTGTGAACTTTTTTATTTATAGCTTGTTTGTCGAAGGGTCGCGTGCATTAATCAAGGCTGGTTTGATCTCGGGCCGTATCTACAGCGTTTAAGCCCAATGTTATTGAACGTGGATTAATTTCCAATAAGCGTAAGGGGTATTCTACACTGATTTTAGGTTTATAAATAAATAAATACACTTATGTAATAAATCTTCTACAATTTTTTATTTCGAAAGACATAAACAGGTTTATATTTATAGTAAGTTTGGTTTGCTGTATCTAGTTTTAGCCTGGGACTTTCTTAACATACATACATATACAAAAACACAAATACTCAGATCAAGAACAGAAATTCAAACTTATCTATCCACCGCCACACGAGTCGGCTATTGTTCGATTAGGAATGCTGTGAAATATATCCAGACATATTAAAAAAAAAAAAAAATAGGGTCCAAACCATGCACGGTTACTTGTATCTATCAGAACTCGTTCTATCGTGAAGTGAATCAGGTTCATTCAACATTGTGACGTATTCGTAATGGCTTCACAAAATACATTCGATAAAACATTATGTGATAAAATTTAATCGGCACAATTTATTATTCGTTAAGCCATACTTATAATAAATTAACTAATATTTTTTATACGTATACTCTGTAAAACTTCTCATACGGATGCAGAAGTTAATAATAAATCGATTATTCGCACATGTCTTCTAAATTTAAGAAGTGCTTGTAGAAATCAAAGTTTGAAAACCGTTTCAATATCTTTATGAATATATATTTGTGAGTTTCAAAATCGTTTCAATATCTCAATGAATTTATATTGTGTCATTATAGTGTGAATTGGGTTTAATAATATAAATGTTCTCCTGTTGTAGATAGAAAAAAAAAACAAGCGTCATCGTTCGTTTTTATACTATACGTTAATGTATTCCTCGTCCCAACCTGAATTATTAATTATAATCGTTGTGTTTTACATAATTTTCTTATTAGGCACCAGTTAAATTATTACTAGGGCTCTGTTTTAGCGGCATCGTAAATATTCGGGGAACGTTCAGTTGATATGTTTTTAATTAAATCGTGGTTCGTTAGTTTCGTCGAAATAAGTAAATTCCACGGTAGTTGATTGGACTCTCCGATGTTACTATTTTATATACATATTTTATTTATTTTATACGTAAATTTTTGGAGTTCGAATGCGGTACATGTTGAAGGCGTAATTAATTTAGTCGTTAAATTAAGTACGAATTAATTTGTACGATAAATGTGAAAGATTTATGCGAAAACCTGCCGTGGTTTTACTTTAAATTTATCTATTCCGTTTTAATGTTGATGACAGCCGATGAATGATTGTTTCGCATAGCTTTATTACTATGCTAAATGTTCGATTATTTAATAGTAATAGGTACATATATATAATTCTTCATAAATGATGTACAAATCACAAATCTGGTAGTAAAGTAATAAAGGTATCTGAGGTTTGAATGAATAACAATCACTCACTTTTACGCCACGATGATCGGAAATGTTGAAATACAAATTCATATTTCAAAAAATGATAAAATGTGACAGCAAATTTTGATGAAAACATCGTATTATACGTATACTTCGATGTATTTACTGAAAAAATCATTGACCATTTCTATAAAATTAAGTAAATACACATTACAAAGACATTTGTTAAAACATTTCTATAAACATAAACTCATTGGAAAATATATCTAATGTTGCTATAATAACAATTCTATTTAGTGTGAATGTCAAGCCGTAAAATAGAATGGCACCAATTTTCTCCACAACTTGAGTGCCTCAATTATTTTTACTGTTATGTTGGTAAGAAAATATAGATCGTCACTTCAACTTAGATGAGGTTAAGGAAGTTTGAAAATGGCTTACGTTGTCATGTAACTATTACATCTATAACTGTGCCAATACATCTCGCAAACAAAAGATAATAATGTTAAAAAAATATATCAAGTCCTATCTATTTATTAATAAGCAAAAGTATTAATTTGTCGCTCTTTTCAAAAATAATGCACGCACAGTCATTATAAAAGAGGATGAATTCCTTTGACAGATCAATACGTAACTACTTTCTCTAAGTAGAATGCCAGGTAAAATGCCAGATGAAGACAAAAAACCGATGCACGGTGTTATAACTCAAGGACGGCAAGACACTCGAAAGTGCGAAAATGATCCCTACTGTTTTGGGAAGTTCAATTTTAGTGTACAGTGGTGACTGCCATTCTGCGAATGAAACACGACCATAATACAATTTCATAAAGGGTTACTTCACATTAATCGTTCTCGAATTTTGTTTTCGTGATATTTTTATCACATATTATACATACAATTTAGTTTTATGCACTTCTTTTGTGTTATTTTTAATAATAATAAAACTCAGACTATTCTGTGCATGCATTATCTTCAAAAGTAAAATTGTTTTTTCTGCTCATATTATTTTTAAAAACGTATTAATTCTAGTAACCATTCTGGTGAGTTCCAAATTTTCCATCTAGCGTAGATACATAAACAAGTTTCCTAAGAAAACACGTCTGCTATTATATTAAAAACTTCTTTTCAAATTAAATACTTAAAAAATTTAATTACTAGTATTCATTCATCTAACTATGGACCACAAGAATAGATTTATTCAACATATATTTTCAAACTTTTCTTGACCGTACTTATCGTTTTAAAATAATTACATTTCATCGTTTAAATCGTTACATAATAATTACAATAAGTTTCAAGATAATTTTGTGACTAATTTCATCCCTCGCATTATTAATAGTGATCTATCATAATACAATCTATCTTCAAAAAATTCGTTAAAAAAATTATAATTACACTAAAATATTTTAAAGTGTACATTTAACTATTTTCAAAATTTCTACTAAGCAAAATTCTTAGCGTAAATTTTTGATTATAAGTTTCAGTACATACTGTAGGTTAATTATAAAACAAGTATGTAGTTAACCGTCGATTACAAAAATGAGTCTAACTATCTGGTTCTAACTGGCCTTTATAAAAGGGTAGGAAAGTCATGAATCACGTAGACTCATTACGTCATACTTAACTTTATGCAGCACGAAATGACCTCAGGCAACAGCAGATCCGAGCAGCCGCATCCCAAATATAGCGTTGAGATCCGCCCCATCACGTCAGCGTAAGGCTATTTTGTCGTGCACGTTATGTGTCAAAGTTATTTGCGCTGGTATAATTTACACGGAAATAGTTCACGGTATTATAGACTTAATGTAACGTTACTGGTAGGCGGTATACCATACACTTTAGGTTAAAAGCCACCGGCCAACTCGTAAATTGCACGATTTGGGCTAATTTATTTCCTCTCAATAACAGTAAGATATTGAACGGAAATTATTAGAATATTTACTTCTAAACAATAGCAATTTAACTTTTGTACAAGTATTAAGATTTCAATATAACTATTAGATTATCTACATATCCAAAATATTACTAATAAAATCTAATAATAATTACGTTCCAAAAAGCGTATTTAAATCGTTTTGATGATAATTAAGATATCTAGAAGCTTCGTTTTGTTCTTGAGAACAAAATGATCGTAATATCAGAACTCACCGTACATTCTCAACCTGGCTATGTACCAATTGAAAAACTACTGCAAATACTTTTACTCCGATAACAGAAAAATACTTTCAAACAAAACCCGACCTGAATCCACTCTTGCAGGTCACTGAACTAGCTTGAATAGCAATATTTGTAGTTGAGCTCAAAATCCGGCCACTTCTCACACCGATAAGGCTCGTTCATATCGAATTTTACCAAAAAATATGGGTAACATTTTATGAAGTGCGCTCTACTGTAATGAGATAGGATACGGCAATTTCGGCCATTGTTGTGGATAAACGGACGTAAAATCCGGAAATATTTATAGACGCTACTCGGTGGTTTCCTTGTCGTTTACGCGCCTTTTGTATAATGGTTGATATGTAGGAAACATATTTCTAGACTATCCAGTCACTTTTACACCGAGGCCATGTTGGGTATATTGTTGTAATTTAATTTTTTTATAAGATTTATATACGTAGATTAATCGATTAAAAATTCTTTGGTTTGGTATGTAAACTTTTTTCAAATTTCATAAATAAAAATTATTTACTATTTACTATATCATAAATATCTATCTATCAATTTTAGATAATTTCTTCTTGTACATAAATAAGAATAATACTCTTTATACTCTATATCCTAATAAAGTTTTTCTTAGTTAAATAAAAATATCTCATTAAATTTCGTATTAAATAGATAAATAAGAGGACTAGATGAAGTACCAGTTACTACTAAAACAAAGTGTAAATTTTCATAAAATAGGAGAATTTATCTATGATTTACCTTTCAAGTTGTGTCCTAAACAATCATACTAAATACCTAAGAAACATTACAGATTAAAAATAAAAGCTTTTAAAAATAATTGTAATTAAGAAGACATATCCCTCTTCAGTGTCATTTAAAATGTTCTCAATAATAAACAGGGCAAAGTAAACTCCCTTTATAATCCTCCCTAATTATTTAAACCTGTAACAAGTATGTGCCTAATAATTCCTTGTTTTATTTTTATCTTTCAACACATGCGTCGTGAGCTACTTTAAATCAGTTTTATTGTCAACTAATCCTATAATAAATCCGGACAGGCTGACGACGTGATCCTTTTAGTTCTTTGTGAACTTAAAGAATAAATGTCATTTGCTTTCCTGTCGTCACTTTGTGGTATTAAATCTTGAAAAAAGTACCCTTGAATAAGTTATGTAACTACATCGCTAGGACCTTTATATTTGGACCAATTAACAATTTGGTAATTTTTACTTTTTATGGTAAACGAGTCTTATTGATATAATGACAATATACTTTTATTACAGTACATATATGTAACATAAATTCAAACGTACACAGTCCTAAGATTACTTAGAGACTTATACGCGGGAAGTCCCGTGTGTTTCTTTATAGTTTAGACCTATCAGCTGATTTGACACATACGTGGAACGGAGCAACGGCCGCACTGCGATAAATAAAACGCTAAATAAACGCTAACACACTCATACCCCCGCAGTAGGAT
>DWPA01006210.1:0-11170 GCA_018251375.1 Calpodes ethlius
TCTGAGAACCAGGAATATCCTACAGTTTATCAAAACTGTGGGACTTGGCGACCAGATCTAGCTCTTAAACGGGTACGGCTACAATAGATCAAATGTGGTCGCAGTGGCCTTTGGGATCTGAGTCCCTTGCCCGGTTCAACAAATAATAATAATAATAGTATTAGTTGTTATTAATTATATTAGTTCAATAATATTTACCTTATAGTCAGAGGACTGTTATAATATTAGTTGAATATTATTTATTACTAAGATGAATGTAGACGATGTTGGCGTAGGTTAGATTGTTAAATATTAGTAATTGTTAGTCATTTCACCCACTCGAAGTTGATAACAGATGCGTAGCTACACCAGAGGATAGATACAGATATAGACCACATCAATATGTCTCCGGCTACCTACAACACCTATCATAGAGAGGCGCTGGTACCTTTGCTAGCTTCAATGTATCCAATACCTCAGAGTATAATCGTATATATATTATATACACAAATTGAATATTTTTGAATTTTTGAAAATGAAACTTTACCTAAGGATCTCTGAAATATAGATTATTTTAATTTGAAGGCTCCTTAACTCACTCTTGAAAGTTTTGTCAATATCGTTTCAACCGTTCTGGAGATTAGCGGAGACAAACTTTCAGACAGGGGAGACGCTTCAATTTTATTTGAAGGTATAGAATTTGCTTTTGACCAAACGAAAATTAATATTTTACTTTTCTAAAATTAAAATTCTAATTAGGCTTTCATTTATGAAGAGTCTTCATACGTATTATCAGTTTTGCGTAGACAAGTATCAAGGCTATATAACTTAATGAAAAATATGATGATAATATTGAATGTAGATCAATTATTAGATTCTTTGGCGTCAGTGTCGCCCAGTCGGAAGTGAGCAAGCCTACGGAAAAACTGTCCGTGAATTCTCAGGTTCGATTTCCGAAGTTTGTTCGCGGGGGAAGGAGGTAAGTGCGGGGAAGGGCATTAATTTATTATACCATCGACTTTTCGAAATCTCAACGAGATAACATTAACTTATCACATGTGAAATAACCATTACCAATCAAGTATACAAGTAGTTAATACATCGTTATATATATCTGTAGATAACGTTACATGTAATCCTTACCGTTCAAAGTTTCACCTAGTTATGTACGACGTTTTAAATGTTATCTGTAAATCCATATTCGTATCTCTGAATTAATCTAATACACTCATATATTTAATCCCAAATCCCTTGTCAAAACCGTTTAAATTCAGTAAGACGTAATTAATTTCATTTTGCGTAAAAAGCACAGGGAAGATCGAATTAAATAGTATTGGTAGACAGACATGTAGGGAAATTTACTAAATATTCGTACCATACATCATTCTTTAAAAACACATACACATATAAAAATACACGTACGCACGCACGCATGAACGCACACACCCAAAACTCACCCAATACATCCGGATGCTTGAACATAAAGTCCTGTTTCGCGCGGATCACTGCAAGCCTTATTTGATTTTCTAGGGGCGCTTCCAATGCTGAGAACACCAGAGCACCAGACACCAAGTACACGACATAAAAGACGATGTAGATCACCAGCAAACAAGTGAACCTTGACTTCCCGAATATCTTCCAAGTCGCAAACAACGGCTGAAACGGTGGATGCTCCTCCTCGTATAACGTTTCTCTGGCTATCACCATTTTTTTCGAGTACGGAAAGAGTTGGCTATGAACCGTCATGTCATCGTCGCTCCTGGCCGAGCTCATGCTACCGTAGGACTGTATTCGCTTGTACTTCGGTTTATCCATTATAAAAATATGAAATCCCACAACGTTTAAAAAACTAAAAATTTAACTGTTTAGAGCGTGTTAAGTCCAAAAGATTAAGTTATTGCTTAATATTCGAATCTAACCAGAAGTTAAGTCCATAAAACCGTCACAAAAGTCATCGCTATAAGAGGATTAAAACACTTGGGGTCAAAACTATTTAATTAAGCGAAGTAAATCTCCGTTTTCGGGAGCCGAATTTGAAAACGGCTCGCACGAGAGGTCAACTGTACTTAAAGAATCGCTTGGGGTGACTCGATTCGAAGAACAGCACTTGTTTTTTACTGTGTTCGGCGGTCATTTTGATACATTTTAGGGGAACAACGTTCAATTGTAGAGGGATACGTCGCGCGCGATCGTCGCAAGGTTCGTCCGACAACTGAGCGGTTTCTATTTAGTATAGTTAGTAGCGAGGGGCATTTGGAGGTATGATGAAAACTATTATCTCGGCGCAAGAGTGGCCGCCTGGGCGAACGGTCATTAGATATCGGTGGATTACTATTCGTCGGATCAAGTATGTGGGCGCTCTAAACAGGTCGTAGAGAGAACTATGTCGATAACATGTTTTTAATTTGTAGTCAAGTGATACAACGTTAAATTTCAATTATGGTTTTGACAGGGTTATACGTTAAATCATCTAAAGATATATACCTTGTTCCTTAATACGTTTTAGTGCTTAAACTTGTGTGTGTCGTAAACTTAATTCTTACTTAACGCATGCAAGAAGTTATATATCTTTGGCCAAACAAGATTATAATCTTTCTAAATGAATTTTATCCTCCGCATTACCTACGTTAGTAGAAAAAAACAAGACTAATAATAGAAAAAAAGTATTTAATACATTGAAAGAAAGTTTTGTTATAACGTTATCTATTTAAATATTTTTTATTTAAATTATGTCTGAAGGAAAATAGATAACTGTGAATATTACGTCACACGACAGTGGCTAGTTAATTTCATTGTGTCGGATTGTAGTGACACGCGCGCATCGTAAAAATGTACGCTCATTATTTTTCCTTAACGCGCCAAAAGAAGTATAACTTCAAAACCTGTACCAACGAGTACAACTTCTAATAAACATAAATTGGAACAATTTACATGCATGACACTTAAAAATTAAGATACAAAAGCGTTTGATTCCCGGTGACATACAAGAAGCAACTATCTGTGACCAACTTCGAGTGGGGCAAATACTAACGATAACTAGATAGACGATTACTTATATTTCCTAACAATACTAATATACGCTAATAATCCTAACTTTCCCAGTCCTCTCACTTATTTCATTGACACACCAATAGCTTGTATACAGTTTTACACAGAACAATACATATGTTATAATCTACATCTAGTATGCTTACCAATTAAAGGGGCGTACATCGTTTATAAGAAAAAAGAAAAACAAAACGTATTATCTTACTAATTGTAACAAAATTTTATTCTTCTACAGATAACTAATTATTTATTAACAAAAAGTTTAATAAGTTATTTTTAACGAATAATATCTAACTGGCATTCTTATTAACATCTAATGCTAACAGAACTTACTCCCTTATTCACAAACAATCGATCCTTTCTTTCAATAGAAGTGAAATGAAATATCACTGGGAGATGTCAAAGTATCGTTTGTGAATACGGGAGTTACTAACTACCTACAGACTCCCATACAGTGCTATTCGAAGTTCGCCATGGACGTCCATGGGCGGCAGAGGTACTATACGCTCATTTACTATTCTTATCCCATAAAAATACTCTATGAAACAATCATACTAAAAAGAAAAAATAGTTTATGGATCGTTTCATCGTAACATGAGTATTGAAACGAAGACGTAAGATAAGCTAGGACGATCGCGGCGGGAGTGACGTGAGTAAATATGTTCGAATAAATATTGGATGCACAAGGAATGTTCGCTGTCGCTATCCAACCTAGTTTAAACTCCACGGGGGCTTCGGTTGTCGTCTCTTAACGATAAATTCTAAGACCTTCGGATATTTGTCATTTCCTGCGATGTATTGTAATTTAGATGTATCGATGTTCTTTACTAATGACAATTGTTTGTATATTTTCATTCTTAAACAGCATTTTTTTAATAGGGTTGTCGGAAACAAATGGACCGCTTGATCAGTAGACAGATTTCTGAGTAACTTTTTAGGTAATGTCATTAACGACCCCATTATCCAGTAGGTAATGACCCTGCCTTTTTGGGTTCGCTTTCCAAACACATATTCATGTTATTTTGCTGATATACTCGTATTTCACTGACAGAGTTGTCGAGATATTTTATTATCAAGCTCAGTTTGAAAAATAAAGTATTGACAACGACAAAGGGCCTCTTTATCCGAAGGTAGAATTTTAGATGTGATCAATTTCATTGTGATTGATAATCTCGTAGTTTAGTGGACACTTAGATGGTGATCATGCCTGTAAAGATTGAAGTCCTGGGTGAAAGCGTTCCACGTCAAATATTTATGTAACAGAAGAATGTTTGTTCCGGGTCGTGGTTACTTGGATGTCCTATTTGTGTTGTCCGTGTCGCACGCGACATTATAAGATAAGTAGCAATCAGTGTCTGTTGTGGCCAAAGGGCTCCTATCTCAGATATCGGCATGACCTTTATTCGATCGATCACTAACGATCGACACTAGCTGGGCCTCGGGTGTAAACGAATTAGTGTCCGCTCACATGTCATACAGGTAATATTTCGATGTTTGTTATTTATTTATTTAAACACCAACACCATAACACACTTTTCTTGACTTAAGTTTTATTATGAACTAGTTGTTGCCCCCGGCTCCACGCGCGTATGTTAAAAAACAACAATAAAAAGGTTGACTAACAAACGGACACACTTTCGCATTTATAATATTAGTATAGATATGTATATAGTAGTTGACATGTGTGCATGACAATTATACGCCACTATACCACTATATGCGTGAACAGCTTTCGTTACAGACAGTGCTATTATGCAATAAAAAATTGAATTATAATCCTAATTAATAAATAAAATATCAATTAATATTTATAAACATTGTAAGGATTAATATTAATTGGATTGGAATTGAATAGAATTATAATTGATAATCTATAAATGATGAGAAGTTAATAGCATTGTGGGCGGATGTACCTAGTCCTTTATCTATATTCTATCTAAGTAGGAAGGGGGTATATCTTGATACGGTATTACGAGGGTAGGATTATGTAATAGTCTTATGAAGATTACCAATCAATATTATCAGTCGGTGACCTGAGGAAGTCTACCTTCTAGAACGTAATAATCCTTTACTATAGATAAAGTAGATTCGTCATTGTATTTACTTTTCCGCAATTATAAAGACGTCATCATGGACGAGGAATTGGTAGGGAACCTGACTCCCTGGGATTGTATAAAAATTCTTATTTATGTTGTGACCGGTTCAATCAGACGAACAGAACTGATTTGAGTGACAAAAAGTTTGAATTGTTCCTTACCTGGATTCCAGGCTAGGTACCCCCAAGTACCCTATGTCATTAGTTAAACTACACCTGTGATTATTCCATAACTAACTGTTGTCCCTCACTTCTCACTCGTGTGAGAAAAGAACAGCAAAAAAAAGGTTGTCACTTCTTTTCTATCAGTGAATTTGGCTAAATTATACATCGTAACAGATTTATGCACAGAAATGAGATGTATATTCGCGGTAAAAAGTGACTTAAAGTATTCGTCGTCCTCCCAACTATCTCCAAATAATAAATCATACTATAGCGACGCTCCGTTGAGCCGTGAAAGAAGGACATACAAACACACTTTCGCATTTATAATGACGATGGGTTAATTATATAAAGATCTGTTTATAGAGGTCAACATATATACCAATTAGTGAATTAACCTACTATGCTCTAAATTAGTAACCAATATAATTACAATATAATTATAGACCAAGTTATGTAGACAAAGCTATAATAAATGTTCTCCCATAGTTCTTTTTCCTTGGTACATATGTCCATTCTGAACCGACTGCTACTAAATAAAAATATAATAATAAATAAATAAACGCTAACAATCTCATACCTGTTTCGCGGGTAGCATGGACAACACAAATAACACGTCACTGACACCCATGACCCGAGTACAAATATTTATCTGTCACATAAATATATCTGCCCCGGCCGGGAATTGAACTGGGACCCCTCGTTTCGTAGGCAAGGTCACTACCAACTAGGGATCATCAAATATCAATTATATTAAAAATTTATATCTAAGTTATTTTTCTGTTTGAATTAGATTAAGAATTAATCAAGGGTCATCCACTATTATTCGACGTCTAATGAACAATATCCAAGCTTGACGATTTTTTATATTTAAATTAAGTACAGTACAAAGGAAAAAATATTTTCCGGGTCCTCGTTTTTCCCTCAATTTATTTTCAAGCTTCAGAAGTCATTGTCTCTCGTAAATATAAAGTGAAACGAATCAACAAAATTCTGCAAAAATATAAAACATTGGAATGACAATCACGTCCTTTTGTGGAGTAACAGTATAAAATAAAAGCGTTACATTTGTATGCTGAAAATGATCAAGCCGGAATTTACGTCAAAAACTATTTTCTCGCCTTTTTGTTTTCATTGGATAAAAAATTTGACGCTTTGAACAAGTTTCGAGTTTTGTTAAGTTTTTTTTTATGTAAATGGCCAACACACCTATTGAATTGCGTAAACTCTTATACAGTTACAACAGATGGATTTAGAAATTATTTATAAATAAGTTATTATTTATCAGGAATTTGCCTTACTTAAATTACTTCGTTTTTTTAAGACGTTTCTAAACCAACGCTCTGTATTTGGTCTAATCGTAAATGCGATAGTTTATTAAATTTTATTTTTTTAAAGTGATGTGTCTACCGCTTCCTCCCTTCGAATTTATAATGACGCATAATGTATTGTTATCAAAGTGGTTGTGTAACATTTTCGAGGTCAATGCTCTCAACGACGTCTCGCCTTTGTTCTATATTAGCAACTATGTTGATCATGAAATAAGATCATATTACTTTTATCCACGATGTATAAAAACTCTTATTGACTGAAATTAAGTACAAATTATAGTATGAGCAGTGATAGCCTAGTGGTTCTAACGTTGGTTTGCCGAAGGTGGCGGCGTGAGGTCGAATCCTGCGCTCGCTTCTAATTTTTAAGAAGTTATGTGCGTATTTCAAGTTAATTATGACATGTTTCGGTGAAGAAATACATTGTAAAGAAACCTGCACACATGTGAGTTCTCCATAATGTTCTCAAAAGTGTGTGCAATCTGAAAATCAGCGTGGTAGTCAGCGTGGTGGACTACGGCCTTTACTCTTCACATCGTGCCGAGCCCAGCAGTGGGATAGATAAGTATTGTGATGATGAATAATAACGATGATGGTCACTTACCAACTGGAGATTTGTCTGTTTGTTTGTCAGGTATTTACATAAAATACATCAACTTTTATAACGGTATTAGTAAATAGAAATATTTTTTATTTAGATTCCTTTTTGTTACAGTACTATCACATTCAATATAATCGTTTTCAATCAATTGAATCCTAAACCCCATCTCGGAAAGAATGAAACGGAGTAAACGCAAAATTTATGTAATACGTAGAAAGGTATTGAACAATAATTATTTCGGAGTACAGATATTAGGTACGTTAATCTAACGATTGCTCTCTGAAGCGAGGCAAAATCAGATTAGGTCCTATTCTTGCAGACGTGTAAATTGAGCAATGTGTATACATAAAGAAGGTTAAAAAATAAAAGAAGAAGATATTTATACGTACATTTGGCGTATATTTATAAAATGTAAGTATTTTATTGCATCTTCAATACGGCTTAACATTTTGAACGTTGATCTCCCGACGGAGGTCTGGCTTCGAAAGTCGTTCACATCTTTAATATTTAATGCGTATTAGATATTATTAATTGTATTAGTGAAGGATTTCAAATATACATGCATCCTTTAGATTTCTCCATAATCCTTTCAAATATACAGTACATATACACACACATATATATACTAACGCGACAAACCCTGTTTATCATCATTCATGAGAACATCACTAATCCTAGGTCTGGAACAGTCGTGGGAAGTAATAAGGTACTTTTACTGTATGATGTCTAAAAATGTGGTGTGGTTCAGCTCTTTATCTACAGGACAGAGGCCTTTCTACATAATCGTTGCGATACTGAAGTGCTCTTCAAAGGATCCTTTTTTGATTCCCAATGGGAACAAAATTTGAATGATTAGTTTAAATTCATGTTCTCTGTCTGGGTCTGCTCTTGTCTCTGTGTCCTGTCCATGCCCATGGAGTTCTAGTATGGGATTTGGGTGTGATGAGTTATTATAATTGTATTTGTATTGGTGGATTTTCGCGTGTATTGCATCATAAGTAATATCGATACGTGGCAGGTGACATTGCGATGCGATGCGTCATTGTAGGTCAAGCCGCAATTGTGCGGTTAAACCATTTGACACATCAATTGGTGTTAAGTGTTCGTGCCACGGGCTAATTGTTTCTGAGACCGCCAGATGTTTGGCAGGACTGAACTTGTTCGGATCTAAGAAGTTCCGGAAGGTTCAAATAAAACGGAGACCAGTCTGAAGTGAAACTTCCGTAAGAGTGATGATGATTCTTCGTGCTATCTTTTCGGATCTTTACCTTAAAACTAGAAACGAGCTATTTTATTATGAAGACATCTTTATTTACCTTTTGGTAAGCTATAGATAAATTTTAATGGCAAAAGCTGCACAAAACAAAATGACAGCTGATTCCTAATTCTGGACGCTACTCCGAGGTGCTCTACTCTCAGCCTCAAAATGAAACTAAATTAGTTAAATAAGAATAAGCCGTATTATTCTAATATTGTTAGTTTCAAATAATCTCACAACTAATCGTTGCAGCTAAAGCCTAAGTGGTCGAAATTGAGTAGACACGCTTTAAAGATTACTATAGTCAGTTCTGCGAACCAGTATTATGGACGTCAATAATTAAACTTAAAAACGTATCACGTAATGTATGTGTATCAAATATCTTTGTCATTGTTTGATGATTCTTCGGGTTATTCCATTATCGTGTTTATAGTGTTACGACTAAGAAGGATATTGGCTTAATTTTTACCATTAATGAATGACGATCGACAAAAATATATTAAAAGTTCATTCTCAGCTGACAATGTATCAGAAAAACTATGGTGTTATTTTATCTATAGGCAATGGAGGTCACTTAATAAACTATATTTACGTTTTAAATTAATTACAGTTTAAAAATTAAAAAAAAATCACCCCTTATTCAGTGAATCAGACTCTGATAGGATGAAAATACTTGTCAATACAAACAAGCCCAAACTCGATGGAGTTGTGTCGTTTTCTACCGTTTAGCTCCATCATCAGATCAGGTCGACGATTCCAAAATATTGTACTATCATCGGAAATGAGTTGGTATCAAAATTTCAACTTGATTGGCTATCAAGAAGTGGTTCAAATATTCATTACAAAATTCCGCCCAGATATACGCCTACATAAATACATGTAAACAGACAGGGTGAGTTGGATAAAAGTATGTAAAATCGATTTTGACAAACATTCCTTAGCTTGACTATTCATTATTAATTAAGAATTTATTTTCTTAAAACACACTACACAATAATATTATAAAACACAAAAATTAAACAACTCTGTCCTTTAGAAACCATAAAACAGCGGCGAAGATATCTTAATTTAGCAGGATTTAAAATATTTTCACTTTACTTTAAAATATTTTTCGCAAAGAAGCCGGTGGTGTAAAGCTTATTTAAACAGCACGTTTGGAAAACCGTCCTCCAGTTTACGGCGAGTTAATTTTAATTAGAAAAGTTAATATTACTTGGCTTACTTCACCTTCGTTCAACGAGCCAGTATTAATTAACACTATAAATTCGAATTGTTTTATACACGGCAGGTCAAATGAGAACTGTAGGCATGGTTAAGCCACAGTCTAACGAAAAGTTTTGCAATCGACCAATAGAATATTCTTATCAGGACGTACAAAGCGCGAGGGGTAAGGCATTTTCCCGAATCTCTAATCGTGTTTCGGGAAAAACGTTGACAGTAAGATCTTTTAAAGTTTGTACATACTATTTTCACTGTAATCATTTATCTTTTTATCATATGATAACCATTCAATATTTCTAACCGGCAAAGCATTTTCATCATCTAGAGCGAGATGACGAACTATTGGAGCGTGCTGAGGAGTTGATTTTAACATTTCGATGCCCCCGGCGAAAAACGCGGTAATGTGCTATTACTGACTTTTTATGTTATGTTATATTTGGAATCTACAACCTGTTATACATCTATTCGGTATCTTCCTGGTGTTTTGCATTGTTATTTTCGGAGCTACGGTTCATGTTTACGTTTTCAAGAAAAGTTTTTTTACAGAATTATTCACAAAACAATGCTTTTTTTATTGTTTTGATTTAAAATATGATATAACCGTTAATAAATATGATATAACCAGGAATCGAATTTACGGTCCATCATTTGACAGAAAACTACCTACCCAACTAACTACCCAAGGCTCACATCTGGGACCTATTTTCTTCAACATCTTCATTAACGACGTTGGAAAATGCATCAACCACTCCAAATTCTTAATGTTTGCTGATGATTTAAAAATCTATAGGATTGTAGACTCTGTTGAAGATGCGAAGTTACTGCAAAGGGATCTATGCAATTTGGCAACGTGGTGTAGGTCAAACGGAATGAGCTTAAACCCCACAAAATGTCACGTAATTCGGTTTAGTAGAAAAAAATGTGCACCGAGTAGAACTTATCAAATTAATAATCAGCCACTTAGCGAGGTTAGCCATACTCGCGACTTAGGAGTCATCTTGGACAATAAATTGCGGTTCAACCTGCACATAGATAATATCGCCAATAAAGCTTTCAGAATGTTAGGCTTCATTCTTCGCAACTGCAAAGACTTTAAGGTCCCCAAAACAAAAATAACAATTTATCACTGCCTTGTTCGTAGCGTCCTTGAATATTGCAGTCCTGTGTGGAATCCGCACTACTCTTTATATATAAAACGTTTAGAGAGTGTCCAAAAGCGTTTTTTAAAGCATTTATCCTACAGCTGTAATCTAGGTAATAAACTCAGTACCTACAACGATCGCCTATTACATTTTAATGTCAAATCATTACGGCATCGAAGGGAGCTGCTTGATATCGTGTTTCTGTACAAATTATTAAATGGAAATGTGGATGCCCCCGGTCTTTTAGCTAGAGTTAATTTCTATACACCTAAAAAGTCACAAAGAGTTAAGAAACCTCCTTTTGTTATTAATACATCCAAATCAAATTTGGGT
>DWPA01006211.1:0-11170 GCA_018251375.1 Calpodes ethlius
TAAAAATACAAAACTAAAAACCCAAGAACAACTATAAATCAACATCTTCATACATCTGTGCGAGCCGTTCCTCCAAGGAGTCTCTCCGTGCATCGGGAAACAGTGGTACTTTGGCCATTTCCAGCGATTCCTCCGACATTTCCGCAGTCTCGTCCGAGTACAGCTCGGCTATGTGATCCTGGTATATCTTCTCACACTCGTTCGGGTGTTCGCTGCGGATGGTACTGGGATGGTAGCCGATCGCTTCGATCGGTCCCAGGGTGAGGTAGGGAACTTGAGTTGTTACTTGAAAGTGTTTGTCTGGAACAAGAAGTGTAATAAATTCAAAATTGTGGTACTAGTGCTGTATGCTCGCTTGGCTGGTTTTTAAACCGTGATTTTTGATGATTGATTATTTATTATTTTAACTATCATTTGCTCTCACCTACACCACTTTTGAAGCGACTGACGCGACGTTTTCAGTCCGCTGATAGTCCACCTATTGTAACTCATTGTAGGAATTTCAGTAAAGATTTAACAAGTTAATTGAATTATTTATTACAGTTTAATGTACGTTAAACTATTTTGAAGTTATAATTATATTTTTTATCACATTCACTCACTATAATTCATGAGCAATGATTTAGTATATCTATGTTTCGCGTAAATTAAGTGTTTTATTGTTTTTTTGAAGATTTTTCGTATAAATAAACAGGTTTTATTCATAATCTTATCTCGGTAGAGACCTCTATTTGTGCCAACAGTTTATTCGCAAAATATAAGCCAAAAAGTATTGACAGATGGTGTACTACACCCAATCGACCGTGACAGGACTCGAACCTGCAATCTTTGGATCCGAAGTCCAACGCCTTATCCATTAGGCCACACGGCCACATGAAAATGTTTTAGATATGGGTATCAGGTTCGTACAGGATGCGCGCGCAGATTCTCTGTGACAAAATATACATAGATATAGGTCAGGCATATACATGTCTGTGGGGATGAGGATGTATTCAGTTTGTGCCACAGAGTAGAAGCTTACGCTCAGATATATTTTATGGCGGGTTCTATCACTATTCTATCAAATTCGCTTTGTGTAAACGAAGACAGAGCATTCTTTCGTCGCTCTATCTCAGTCCATCTCTCGATATAAAACCTGCATATATATTTTTTTTACGTTTAAAAGAAAATAACATTCTCGTCCGTCTCTAGAGGTATGTTCTTTTGTTCTAATTAACCTTTACGAAATAGTTTGTTGAAATAGTGGGTTGAAATTCTAAAGCGGTTGTTAAACTAGTAAAAATTTAACGTATAACCTACTTAAATGAGAATTTATTCACCATTTTAAGTAATAATTTGGGCGTAATAGTTTAAGTATTGTCTAATTAATCTATGGTAATAGTGTACGTAAACATACGAAATAAAAATTGGTTTTTAGACTGAAGTAAAGTTACTTTTCTGTACCGAGTTTCGTGCATTTCTGCTTAGTTCAATGGCTACCTGGTAGTGTGTATCGGAGTTAAGTTCGCAATTTGTACTGTTTTTTTTCATTATAGTCAATAATATATTTATAGATTAAATTCAAGCTTGAAATATTGTATAAACATCGGTTCTCATTAAAAAAATATTGCTGCGAACCTTTAGAGGTTTAGCCATAGCTTTAGAGCTATGGCTTGCCTACCAAGAGAAAAAAAAGAAAGAAATAAAATCACAAATCTTTTGGCGGATGATTTATGCGAGAGGGTGGTAGCAAGGCAGGCAGGCCTGTATTCAAGAACGATACTATGAGGTCACACAGTGAAATATAAAGCAACGATAGAATGTTTGTATTCCGTGACATATAAATAATCCTTTGTTTCAATATCACTAGGAGAATATATGAGACCGATATGGCAATATGAGATCTCATAGTATTGTTTTGAATATGGAGGGTAGTTAAAAATAGTAAAATGTCGATGAAGTGACAATACCTCCTAACTGTAATAATTGGTTGAACCAGTAGATAGGAAATATTGCTAAGAAAGTAACGTAAATATTTACTTGTGCATAGGAGCTATTTCCGCAAAGTTTTAATTGCTATTTAAAAACAAAATACCACGAAATACCAGATAGAAAAAGAACTAGTCCATGCAAAATTGAATTTTAAGATTGCATTAAAAATATCGATTTCTTAGAAAATGTTAGTTAGAAGTAATTATCACTATCACAAATTCTAATAAAAGAATATTAAAATAGGAGTACTCACAGTCAATATGATCTGGTATGATGACGGTGGCGACAGTCTTCGCCACCTTGTCGTCGTAGTAATCACCAAATATTTGTACCCCCCCTCCACCGTGGACTTCCCTAGCCGGTGGTTGCTGCGAGCAATCACCTTCTAGATGCCGTCTGCCAGAACCGAGCTTTCCTGGTACACGGGGGGGAGGTATCTCTGTCAGGGGGATGAAGTTGCTGGCCACTACACCACCGACGGGTTTTACTTTTATTAATCTGTAGCAGAAATAAGATCGTGAATTATATTTATTTAGACTAACTCTCAAATTGGATATTGTAAATGTGGATCTGAGCTATGTTATGCGATATAAGTTTAATCAGCGAACAGTTATTGGCAAGTTTATCGATATTACACCGACTTATTATCACAACATATAACTGTCACACTGCAGGGCCCCGGTCCCCTCACACGATGAGAGGGGTACAGGGGCATAGTCCACCACGCTGACAAGTGCAGATTGGTATACCTTACACACCCTCAAGAACTCTCGGGTGTGCAGGTTTTCCCACGATGTTTTCCTTCACCGAAGGAAGTGATAAATAACTTGTAATAAACACAACTTTTTGAAAATTAGAGGTGCGTTCAGGATTCGTGAGAGGACCTCCACGTTCGGGGAACCAACCTTCCAACTTTACTTACATTAGCTTCAACTTATTTATGGCCCACTACATGGTCTTCCGTTGCTGTTGAGGCCTACAGCATACTCTACCACGCTTATGCAGTGCTGGGTAAGTAGCCAATCCAGGCGTCAAAAGTCTTTATATCCTAAGTTCTCTTTCTAACTTAACAATTGTAGTCTAATGATATCCATCAGGATAGACGACTTAACGTGCCCTATGAAGCACGCAAGCGCTTGAGAAATTTTAAACTGTGTTAATCATTACTGATGACTATGTAGATGATAGTTATATTATTGTAAACAATATTTATGGAAAACCTGGGAAAATCTGGCAGGAGACAAAAAAATATTATACTTTGTTAGAAATTGGTAGAAATTTGTAGGATGTTTTATTATTTATTATAAGATTCTTCTTTTTAAATCTTGGAGTAAGAGACTGTGGTGGTCAACTAACACGGCGTATGAAATAGCGGATTGTAAAACTTTGATTGATTTTGATAATTTGAAGAAAAGTTTGAAATAATCAATTTAAATAAGTATGTTAAGGTGATTTATTCAATAAAAAACGAGAAACAAAGAACAAAATCTTAAAATAAAAAAAGGTCCTTAACTTCACTTACATATTTGCACAACAATGCAATTAACATACGAGAAAGACTGCTCACCGAATCACGTCACTGTGTCTATTTTACTGTTTATCGATAACTTGTAAATGGACGAGTAGATGGCACGACGGCAAGATGTGTAAAAGACATGTTAAAAAGTTAAAATAAGACTTACTTATTGACAAGTACACTGTTTCTTATCTCGGGCATCACAAATTTGCAAAGTTGAAATACAGCAAGGATGTTCACGAACGCGTTCATTTTGGCGACTATCGCATCGACATCATTACCTTCACTCCTAATGGCGGGGCCATCTGCTGAAGTGGGTCTTTTAAGCTCCCTTTTGTACTTATTGGTTATTATCTTGATAATGGTAACAATACGAGAAACGTGCATTGTTGCTAGCACAATGAAACAGGTGGTTTATATTGTATCGAGGTAAGAATCAGACGTCACGATATTCTGCTCGCGAATAGGAAATCTTTGGATTAGTTAAATAGGTTCGGTTAGTTGCTTATTTGGAAATTAGGAGTACGGATTTGTATCTGTTGGGTACTCGTTAGGTTCCTCCTAGAGTTTGTGACTTTAATTATACTTTATAACATATGTAGATTATATTAACTTAAGAAAACAAAAAAAATATAATGTTTATTAAATTTTAAGATTTTCTTTGGTCAAGGATTATAATAAATTTATGTTACCAGTAATATTATTAACTAATAATTATTACTGGTATTATTCCTCCTCCTCCTTTCCATCTCTGTATAAAGTCTGTCTGGTTCGCTTTCATACTTTTGCTTAAGGTGGACGACAACCTACTCGTGTTCCAGGCTAGGGTCTAAAGAACAGAAAAATCTTATTTAACTATTATCCAGCCAGCATAGTGTCGGTGAAATTATTGTTGTTATTGTGGTTTGTCAGAACATTTACAGGCTTGTAACATAAAAAAATCTACTTTGTCTGTTTTAATTTTTTATTTTTAGGTCTCATGAGAAGAATTTGCTCTTCTTCTTCCTGTTGACGATTGGGTCAAGATGCCAGGTCTGGTTCCCGCCGCAGGATATAAGGGTGTAGCAGCCGCCGTACACGATGGGCGGGTCTGTGTCCGGAACGCAAATGTTGTCTTGGCAGAAGGTGGCAGTTCCTGGATAATTACCAGAGGAAGAGTAAAAAATATTCAATTTACATTTAGTTATCAGCGTATATGCATGTGTTTGTAACCTGACAGAAAACGTTGTATAACGAAAATTTCATCCCCTACTGCGATGAAAGTAATTAATCTTCCGTGTGCACAAACGATTGTATTGCAATTGCAACATGTAAAAAAGGTTAGTTAAGCAAAGGAGACAGAAGAGAGAAGGAGGAAGGAGACAAATAGAGAAGAAAAAACGTGGGAATAGATTTTTCTCTTTTTATGTAAGTGCAGATTACTCTAAGCTCAATTATTATCGCTAAGGGACACAGATCAGCAAGGTAAGTTGTCTTACCAACATAACCTGTGGGTCTAGCTTGTCGTTTATTCTTCACATAGTCGACGACAGCCTTCGACAGAGCATAGAAGTGCTTGCTGGCCTTGTATCTCATTTTCGCCAACGCAGCGTAGCAGTCAGAGGCGTCAGCTCGGCAGTGGTACACCAGGTTCCGTGTGTTGGCCTTTACCATCTCTTCTCTCAGGATCTGGTATTTGGAATCCGTGTACAGCATTTGGGCGAAGCGGACATTTACTGGACAGAAAATATTTAAATGCTCCTATTCTATTATTATGAAAGAAAAGTCTTTGAAGAATATTGAGATGTTTACGTCGGACAGATATGTAGTTCAGATGGAGACTTGAGAGCTAGTTCTTTCTCTTTTCTTTTGTTTGTTGGCCAGTAACGCATGGGTAATACTTATGGCGTTGCTGACGTTTATGGGTTGGCGCTGACCACTTACCAACGAGAAGCTCGTCTGTTATTATAAACGCAACGTTCTGCAGTACTGCAGTGGAGTAGGGAGGGTTTAATAGGATCCAATATTAGATATGAATTAAAGCTGTTTCATGTAGAAGTTCCATTATATTAAATAATCTGAACAGTACACTTTTGCCATTTAAATCTTCCTATCTATCAGGCTTTAAAGGTCCACTGCTGGACATAGGCCTCCCCTAATTTGCGTCCCTCAGACCGGTCCTTAGCATTCTGAATCCAGCGAATACAGCGAAGGTTAAATTAATTTAAATCAATCTAAATGAATTCTGTTAGCAGAACAGCTTCCAACCTTAGCTCAATTACAAGTTGTATAAAATCTATTTCCACTCACATCCAGCTCCTACGATATACCCATACCCAACATGATTCGTCAGTTGTAATAAAGCACAAATCAACACGGCACTCTGCATGTTAAACCAGCTTCGGACCAACTAAATGGTATCCAGAACGTACTTTGTTTCAAACGGCTAACTAATTGGCTCTTAAAAGTAATTGGTAGTAAACACGATGAAAGCCAGATAACAACGCATTGAATGCGAATTGCTAAAGTCTGAAAGTAAAACATGCAGCTCTGTACTTCAACTTAGAGTAAAGTTCTACGTTTCCATTTGAAATTTCAAGTTGGGGAATCTTTTAATCTTTGGCAAACTCAAGTCTTTCGACTTTTTAACGTTAGATTATTTCAAGCGAACAGATTGCCTTCGTTTTGTTTCTGTAAACTATTGCATACGTTTCAAAATAGTTATGCAATCGAATCATAATATCTTACGTATAAACGACTTATATATCAGCTGTAATTAAATATTATACATAATAAGAGTTACAGGATTGTATTCTTAACCTCTGTAGAGAAAATTGTTTTAATGAATCCTGAGTTGTTAATTTAACCATTAAGTTTTCGGTATACCGTAAGTAGAATGTAAGCTCGCGGCGATTGCCAATTCAATAACAATGGCTTTATTTAATTCGGAACAGATTCCAGCGCAGTCTTGCTGTTAATTAATGTCTTCGTCGGCTGACGAGAGATAGCACGATTTATTCCTACATTTCACGCTTGTAACGTAATCTGACATCACCATTTAGGGTAAGTTTAGAGTATTTTGGCTCATACCGTAATGGACTTGACAATTCAAACTGGTTATAAGAACAAAATTTATTGGATGCTGTATAAGTTACTTGTCAGCTTTATATGGCGGTAAAATGCCGCATTGTCAAAGGAGTACGGAGGATAACAAATTATGACGGAAGGATATTTCTGGTATGTTAAGTATCTTTGAAATACGCAATAGATTCTGATGTGAAGCATCGGCTTTGCTGTCGTAATAGTGTTTGAAGGTTTTTCAACGGCCTGTTTTAATACGAGTACATACAATTATATTTTATTGAATACAGAGGAGGATACAAATTAAAATATACAGTATGATTTACACAATTGGCGATTTTAATCTAAAGAATCTAAAGGGCGATTTTTAGCATAAAATTTTTGTGTACAAAAAAAGGAAACACAAATATTGATTTGGGCTATGTAAATAAGGGATATATAAATAAAGATAGAAAAAAAATACATATACATGCTTATATACATCTACAAATACATTTAATATAGAAATTTGGGCTACGGATTGATGTATTCTGACGGCGATGTATTATGTTTTGATCGACAAATATTTTGCGTAAAACTAAAGCTAAGAAAATAATGTTATTTTTATTTGATAGATTCAAAACATTTACAACAACTTGGTAAGGGGAAAGGGATCTTAAAGTTTTATATCATAAACCGTATTCGGTAAAAATCAGTTGTGACTAGGAGAAGAAAGTAAAAATGTTGGTGATATAACGGCCGAAATGATCATAGTAAAATTTAAATATTTTACAAATAATACGGCATTAAATAGTGAGATTAGAATTGGACATGTTATGTCACTTAGTCATTCATATTAACTAATATTTCTCATTACTGGATAAACAAGCTGAACAGCCATTTAATTGCAAATGGCCACTCCCATTCTTTGGTCCCAGTAATTATGAAAGCGAATGAATCATATATTTAAAAAAAAAATGAAGAATCCAATCATTGTTAGTATTAATTGAAGACTATGCGAATTCAGGATTACAAGTTAACAGGCCCACGCTTCAGAATGCGTTGTATTTTAATAAGCTACGACCACAAGAATCACGAGGTAAGATTGTTTGTCAGTTGCTTATGTAAAACAATACAGGGAATAATAGTGTTAAATAATAAAGTCATAGCTGTCCTTAATAAATACATATTATTCAGAGAAACATGGTGCAAAGTGGTCGGGATATCTTGATTAATTCCCGCATTCCTCAGGTCTCAATATACATCGGAACAAAACAATTGTCTCCTCGTTACTGGGGAATAAATTGCGTACCAGTTGCGTACCTTACTGTCGTACTACCACCATCCACACGCTAATTGTGCTACAAAATAATACATCAAGCGCTTATCGTCGCCATTGTTGCGTACCGAATAGCTGAGATATTATGGCGCCAATTACAAATAACTAACCCATTCAGTAAAGACCCATTTCCAGGTTACACTGAGCTAGGTAATGCGTTGAAATCTGAGCTCAAAGTTCGTTTGGTTTATACTAGCTGATAGTTTTAACTTAGATGGTTTAGAGGTTTGCCCGTGGATCTTTTAGACTGGCCCGAATTCCTGCACTCTTTTTTTCATATTGTTCGTTTATGTATACGCAATCGTTGGAATTCTTTTTATTAAGGTTTAATTTATAATAGTTATTATTTATTTATTTTTTAATTCTTTTCATTTTGTGTCTGCCTTTTTTCTCAATTATAAATTGTGATTAAAAATCACTGTAAGATTGTTTATTATATAAAACAATTGACAACTATACATAAAATAGGATTTACTAAGCATCTGTGTCTGACTTCCAGATTTATATGTATTCAAGAATTAGGTAGGTAATATAATATACATGTAAACGATTATTCATAATGATATGATGGTACTTAAGTGTGGACTGCTAAGGTGAAACTTTTGACACCTGATTTTCGTCAGATACCTTAACTGTGTTGTTCATCGTTAAAGAATTCCCTCGTCCAGAGCCAACTTTAAGTGAAGTATCAGGTCTTATTTATCATAAAGTCATCGGAACTAAAGTAATGTGTTAAATGTTAACTTTTTGGATAAGAAGGAACAGTTCCGATTCAGCTTGCACGATTTGACTCTCACAAACATGCTAACAATCTAACAAACAAAAAACATTGTAACTTAAATAAAAGCGTTTAAAAACGCTATTAATCGTTTAATAACGCTATAAGGATTTATAATAACGTTTGAAACTCGATCAGCTTGCTCTGGAGAGCATGCCTCAACCTTCAATAGCTTTCAAATATCACCTGATAAGCTCGCGAGCCAGTAATTTGGCGACAACACTACAATGGACGGAAATTTCTTTATCTCTGCGTCTGTTCTAATTCATATCACGCTGATTTATGTCAAGTTTCTGCATTTAATCCTTCGGGTCAAATTATGCAAAGCTCGCTATTTAGGTTACTGTACTTCACGTTAGCGCTGGTTGTTAAAATGCTATTTGTGGGTTGGCCCGGCATAATTTAAGGAATAAGCATATTTTATGCCGCGTTCACTTGTTCTTTCGTCATAATACGTAAGCAGTTACCGAGTTGGTAGCACTTTTCGAGAGGGAATTACTCCATCTATCCTTAAGTTCATTTCAAATTCCCTTTCTTGTGGTGTAAGGTAAATAGCAACAAACGGAATTATTTATCTAATAATAAGTAATAGCAATGGATATATACAGTTCCGTGGCCAATAGTGAGAGATTGCCAAATAGGAAGGGAATGACTTGTTTTGCTTTTTGCGGGGAAAATCAGTTTTTTTTGTCTACCTTGTAGCAAACACATGCTTTATAAAAAATTAGTATTAGTAGTAAAAGAAGTAGATACGTACTGGAAGGTATACCGGGATCATGCAGCTGTTTTACTCCATTCCTGTCATCGTCTACTCTTCCTTTGGTATAAGCAGCATAGCAACGCTTGTGCGACTAAAGAGTTCTATAACCTGCTGTTCGAATAAGAATTGGTTGAGGAATACGTCACCAAACAAATTGTCAGCTTTTATGTCACTAATAAGTTAGATAAAACCAAGATCGACTATTCAGTTTTCACTTTAAAGTATGGAATCGCTGACAAAAAATTGCCCTAAACAACATGTGAAAATTTTATTAATTACGCAGGTTGGCGCTCTAATAACCAGGGGTATATCTCCGCTGGTCCTTATTAGGCTTGTTATATTATTTGCCACTTAAATCTTGACCACAATACACGACACGGTCTCAGTATCGTAAGGATGTTTTAAACTGGTCAGTTAATAATCACAGTGGGTGTCTTTCAGCCATGATGGATGCGTGGCCGGCTCTGCTATAGTTGTTACAGGTTAATTTATGGGCTCAATACCTATTAAGCATGTTACTCTATGTTACGTCTCTGCCAGGTTAGCTTTACTGTCCTTGAGTTGAATTTAAAGAAAAATATACACTAAGAACATTGAGTTAAGGTTGTAAGTAGGAATCAGAGGAACATGGTTAAAGTTGTCGGCTTGTTCGCATCTTTGCGGGGTGGTCACATCAGCAAAACGATTTTATTGATGTACAGTCGCGATCCATTAATGTTTTATCTGTAAGGTATGTATGCGTATCTATTTTATGTTCCATCTATTATGGTTAAAGTATTTTACCCTGAACATTGCAGGTTGTGGTCCGTATTAGAGGTTAAAATAATTATATTACTACAAAATAATTTTAGTTGTTTACCACCATGATATTTGGAGTTATACGTAGATTAAACTAGGAGACAATGAAACAATATCAATATAAATGACAGAACAGTAATGAGGTCCGATGTACTCATTGGATATTGGATTTTGCACAGCAGAAAGTAGTATTTCTTATCAATATATAAAATATATTATTATACATTTTATTGTCTATCTGTCTGTACTAGCATCACGCGGAAACCACTGAACGAATTTATATGACCCTTATCATATTTTTATTTATTTATTGAAATAATTAGTTTGATTATACACCAATTACACTAATTACTTAAGTACATAAAAGTATTTGTAACTATCAGGGAGCTGTTGCCGTAAAAAATGGTTTTCTAATTTTTAGATGGTTTTGTGTGTCAATAAAATTTGGTAATGATAAAATTCATTTAATGTTTGAGAAAATGCATACCAATTGATTTGAGTGCGAGTTCGAGGTATGCCTCAGAGGTCTTGAAGCGAAGCCATATTAGTGCTTGGGTACATTATTTAATCAGTGACTTTATAGTAAATTTCAATTTACTATATTCGAATAACAGTTGGTTTATGTATGATTTGTAGAAGATAGATACAAACTTTTACATCGTAGTTTATGGAGTAGATTTTTTAAAAACCTTTTCTACCTTATCCCCACACAACATAAATAAGAATTATACAAACTTTGATGTTTTTAGGAGGATTTAGGATGTGGGTTGTCCGTCAGCTGCATTATGTGACAATGATATGCAATGGAAAATATAATGTACTATTAAGAACTAATGGCCCACCCTAGCTTCACACGACCGCAATTAAAATAAAAAAAACTCATTTAGTGAAAATGTATCATTTAAGTGAACAGCATTTTTTTTTAATACCTTCTTAATAAAAAGTCGCAAAAATACTTATTTATATTAT
>DWPA01006212.1:0-11170 GCA_018251375.1 Calpodes ethlius
TGTGGATTTAAAGATAGTTAAAGTTACTTTACAAGTAATAAAACAAATGCATGCGAATAAAATAATAAAAAAACAGGACTGCCGATAGAATCATCAACGTAAATTTACTTTTGACATTTGTAGATACTCCAAACAATAATTGTATACATTTTCATGTTTTATATATTACTCAAATACATTAAGAGCGTACCAGGCTATAACAAGATATGATTGAATTAAAATAACAATTCATTTAAAATTATATTATTTATGGATATTATTAATGTAAATTTCAATGTACTTGATAATTAACATTATTTTCATTGTTTCCATCATTGTCATCATTAATTTCATCAATACTTAGACGCCTTGTATTTTCAATTATGCCATTGTGTTCTATAAAAGATACAATAGGATTATAATAACTGAAGTAAGAAATGAAAATGTTCGATTAAAAATTATTTAAATATCTTGTTATAATTCGTAATATACAACTAACATTAGCATGCCGGTATCGTGGAGTCGTAACTTTTTCCTTATTCACTATCTCCGTTACACAATCCTTCATATATTTCCGCAAAATCGGGGAAATTTTATAACTGGCAATCCTCACAGTCATAATCACGCACTCGTAGAAATATCACTCACGTTCATGAAGATTTTTATCTTTTATATATTTTAATCTTTGATCTACTCTTCCTAGTCTGTGCTTTAAGAGGAAGTCAGAAAATATGCCGGAAACTGATTTCAATAAATATTAAGATAGTAATTAAATTTATTATCACTTTGAACAATCTATCGTGCTAATATTATATTACTCCATTATAATATATTGGCAATATTGAAATTAGTCACTATAGCTTTCTACTAATTAACAAACTTTCAATAAACTTTATTTGCTTTTTGACTCAATGTCAAAAATTTCAAAACAAAACATTTGATTGATTCATAAGTCAAATCAAAGCTAGGATACTGAACTTCACTAAATAAACAATAACTTTTTAACGCTGTATTTCACTGTAACATGTTTCTGTAAACAGAATAGTTGAAAGAAAATAATTTAGATTTTTCTATAACCCGAATGAGAAATGTATTTATAGGGTCACAATAGTGTATATTTTTGAAAAATGAAGAAATTTATTAGCGAATACAAGGCTGCACGGAGTCGGTCGTTGACGGAAACATCAAAGGAAAACCGGTAAAATAGTAAACGTATTTTAACTTTTACTTGCAACTTTGCATACTTGCAACTACCCTTTAACGTAGTTTTTTAAATAGTAGAAGTGACGAGGCGCTAGAGTGTGCATGAACTGGCGTACAAGAACGAGAATAAACAGTATACAGTACACGATATTGTGATAGAGGGCCGGCTGCCGACCAGCCGCGGATGAAGTGGATCACCGGAGCGCGACGAAAAGTAATTTGTACAAAAAACTAAATTCAACTCATTGCGAATGGCGCGTTGTTCGTGATGTTTTGTCTGACCGCACAATATATCGGTGGTCATTGTTGCTAGACGTTTTTTTACAACGAACGGAGTATGCGCCGGTAATGTTCCGCGTGCCTCTAACGTAGGTGGACTTAGTTTTGTTCACAAAAGTTAAACTATAGCTTTTATTGTTTTAATTTCGGACGAGTCATATGAAAATAGTGATTAAATTGTTATAAGAACTTAAGTTAAAGTGGACTTGCTGGATGACATGGGTGTTTTCAAATGGTTGCGCAGGTAAGTACGTAATTAACGTTTATTATCTACGTAGTCTCGTCATGTTATTGAATCAATTTTAAAATTTTTTATTATTCTATTAATTGTTAATATTACGTTTTAAGCATTGAATACTTTATCCAAATATCTTTACATACTCATTTTGTTTAGTAGAAATAATTTTGAATTCACCCTTTCATAAGCCTCATTTTCTGTTTTTTATTACTTATCTATTTACTTATTAACCATTTTATTATATAACACAAAAACTAAACATTTATGATTATTTAATTTAACGTAATTTAGACGGTAGGTATTTACCAGTCGCTATTAGTTTCGTACTAAATTTCGAGTATTTTTTGAATGTTGAAATTCGCATACGTTCTTTATCGCAATTCACAAGTTTCTATCTATCGCTCTAATATTTCGATACGTTAATCGAAACAGATATGTATTAGTAGGCAGTAGGTAATTATGTTTTCGTAATCCCCGTGTGAAGAGATGCTGCCTACTTGCCATTGTTGTGCTGTCAGGTTATTGACCTCCAAGCAGTGTTCATAAAGCAATATCAATGGGGGAAATCGATTTTGCAACCCACTGGTAAAAACTATTTGTTCCTGTTACAGATTTTATTGAATCATTATTTATAAAATCTTTGCCAAATAAATTTTGTTAATAAAACGTTTTGCAGCGACAGCGGTTTATGAACTATATTCCAAATTTAAAATACGTATACAAATACGCCGGTTGGCATCTGCTCTTATGAAATTATCATTCAAATATCATATTATTCAACATTTAATCGAAATAATAAACTAATTTTAACTGTTCTTTAGAGTTCATACTCTGAAAATACATATTTTAATGACGTTAATCATTTCCCGCAACGTAAAAAGATATTTTTAGTTTTATTTAGTCAATAAGGACCATCGTCTCGTTATGTCCGTTTTTCGTCGCACCATCCACGTCTTAGAAGTAGATACCTAGTTTTTTTATTCCTGGATAGAACATAATACCATAATACAAATGTTTATATATTATTTAATTATAAGTATTAGTGTGCAAGAGTGTGCGGTGGTTTACTGAATATATTTAAAAGTACGTTTTAATGTGCGAGTATCATCTCGATAGTCAGCAACTCGCTGTAGCGGCCGATGGCGTGGAGATGTACCAGTAATTCCCAAAGTAGCCCATATGCAATCCAAGATTCGCGACAACTTGCTTAGAATCATGTCAGCAAAAAATGGAGCCTGTAAAATGAAAATGAGGCGATGATATTGGTTCCCGTTCAAGTAGGGCATGATCCTAATTAAATATAGTAACCATACACTTAATTATTTTTATAATATAAATACAGTTATATCGACCTACTCTATAGCAAGTATATAATTACCTATGAAATTATAATTATGTAAATTATTTTTCCCAGTACCGTCTGCGTGAATAAAACGTGGTAAATTTTCTCTAGCCCGTCTCCTTTTAAGGTAGCGAGATGTAAATTTTTTATGGATATGGTTCTTAGTTTGTATATGTAAATTTTATATAAAATTTATACATATTTAATGTGTAATATATTTCTCCTTTATACGTAAAGTTTAAACGTTCAAAATATTGACTGTGCATTTTTGTGAATACGGAGGTTAGTAGTTATCTACTGAATGTTACATGATCGGATTTCTTCATACATATTGCTTCTTATTTACAATTTCTTATTGCTATCTAAATGTTAAATATTACAAATAAGACATCAATTTAACCGCAATACCGTTAAAGGGAACTTCGCTTTTTTTTCTTAAAAATATTTCTCCATCTATTTAATTTATCAGCAACACGCCCCAGTTTCGCGCGAGTATATTTAAAAAAAAGTACATAAATATATAAAAATATCTCCAGGCTTGCATCTATCTCCACAAAAAATACCAAAACGATGCTGTTGCGCCGTGAGAGGACAAACACATTTTCTCATTTATAATATTAGTATGGGAGTATAGATGCAATCTTTCCTTTGATCTCGAAGGTGAGCTAATCCTCTTTCTTCCCGAAGTTAGTCTTCTCGGCGAGTCTCCAGGCTCCCTCCCTCTAACTGCGTGAAGCTGTAAAGGCCAATATGGCCACCTGCCACAGTCAATTCCAAAAAAAAAAACATCCTTCGCGTCAGGATGTGCGCAGGTGCAATCGGCAGCGGTATCAGTGACATAGTACAAATATTTACGTAAGCGAAAGCTTTTCCGTCGCAGACATGTTTAATGTTTAGTCTTTATTGTTATTGTTAAAAAAGTGTAAAAGCCAGAAAAGATTCGAGGTGAAAAGTTAATTTCGACTCTCATTTCACTTACCTTCTATCTATCTGCCTTTTATTAGTGAGCTGAGGAATGTTCAAAGGAAATTGCGAAACAAGCCTTAGTAAGCTTTTCTCGCAGACAGGATTATTCGATTTTCAATTGTTTTTCATTGCTATTCAATTTTATTAGTGGGTTCTAGTTTCACAATGAAGGCATTAAAACGCTATTTCATTCATTAATTCACCTTTACACTAATGGACAACAGCTATAAGTGAAAGAGCTATATAGCTTGAACAAAATCTGTAGGACCGAGTTCAAAATTAACATTCCATTATTCCTTAAATTGTTACTCAAATAATTGCAGTTAAAACATTGTTTTTTTTTTCATAAATATTTTATTACTGTCATGATCAATTTCTAATCATTCACGATTATGCCGATTTCTTCATCATGACGCAAGATGACGTGCTCAATATGCTTTATACAATTTAATATCCTGCTTCCTAAACTAAATGAAAACTTAATGAATTCCGTCGAACCGGCCAGATTAAACTGTTGTACTTTTAAATTGTTCCAATCATGCTGTAACCGTATTGTTCAGGTCTCCACCTAAACTAGTGAATTAACATTGTTGGACGTTTTTATTCGGTTCAATACCAAGGGAATGGAGGTCACATACCGTCCATTGTGGTGGGCACCATTGGTTTTCTATTGTCGTTTTTAGTGCACATTAATTGTCGTTGCAGTGCTTATGTGGTGGAGTGGCAATTCGAACGTGGTAGAGGACGTCGTAAATTGCAGTTTAGTTGTACTGACATAGTTTTGTCAGTAAATGGAGGCATCACAGCAACGTAAGACATGTGCGTATGCGTTTATGAATTGAATATAGTATTGCCAGCCTTTTTTTCATGAAATATAACGTGTCAAAACAGAATAGGAAAAAAATATTTTTTTTTAAGTTTATATTCTTATACTATACCGCTACTGTACTATTGTATACCTTAAATGTACTAATTACTGTACACCTACTATATACGTTAAAACTATATTTTTGAGTGTTTGGAGCACTTTCTAATATTTTGTTGTCACTGAATATCCCAAATATTTCTCTAACTACCTGTAACCATATTTAAATAAGTGATTCTTTAATTGGTTTAAGACTTTATAGTACAGGCTTTAAATAAAGTATTTTCCTATACCTGTATGTAATAGAATTATCAATAATTCTAAAGGATACGTTACTGTAAAGTATGGTTGGCAACATTAATAAGAAACGCATTTTGCGTAATAGGAATTCATCGTTTAATTTATTCACTTTGATTCAATGAATTATGGAATTCTACAAAGTTTCCCCACTACTGACCATTTCTTCACTATTCATACCTAACATGCTCTCTAAAATGGCAAGTTTCTTAATATAGATGACCCTAACAAGTGTTTATTACGATTGAAAATGTATTTAGTTCTTCTTTTTGACATTGACGATGATTTGGCATAGCACGTTCGTCATAGAATTTCTAAAACGGTTTGAATGAAAGCGTGTTTCATTGCCTCGCGTGGCGTAGCGGACTAGATTTGATTCTGTTCTTCAAAGTCCTTTTGTGATTGACGATTTTCGCTACGATTGTCGCGATTTAATGAGTTCCGTTCAGCGCTCAGCACAGTTTCGCACGATTCATGACGGCCGCAGTGAAATTGGCTGTCGACTTTTTCCGACGATATTGACAGGCCGCAAATTTCGCTTTTTAATCTGGTGCTAAAAACTTGCAAAACGAAGATAACTGCTTACTGGTTTTTAAAAGTAATTTCATTGATAAATGTTTATCTCAGACATCCATTCATCTAATACTTAATGCGATGGAAGCAATCGAGAGAAAAATCTTGGGTAATGATTGATGCTTCCATTAATAAGTTCATTCGGATGATGATATTCAAAAGTGTATTGTCTAAAGCTATTGAAATTTCACTTTCACCAAACTATTTGTTGATGACGGCCGCAAATTATTCTATTGGCTTCCAATTTACGAAAATTGATGGTTGGACAGCTCCGTATTTATGTAAGCATTATCATCGTGACATTAAAATTAACTTCCAACGTCAGGCTTTCTATTATAACGTATAATAAATACCAAAGATGTTGCGTAAGAAATAGATAAAATAGATTAACTGAAATATATTTTACACTTATCAGCGAGTAATTTATCTCGAGCCTTTCTCTAATCTGTCTGCATAATTATATTCCTGTAATAGTGTTTACAAAATAACCAACCTAGTGATGCAAGATATGACATATACTACATTAGAACCAAAAACATTTGTCTCGGAATATCTGCTCATTAATTCTAGTTATTTATTTACATAATATGTGTAACTAGGTAATTATGTGTATATTATAATGAAAGTGTCATATTTTCCCTTTGAATTTTTAGCGACCAAACATCTTGCGAATTGTAGTCATATTTTCTTTATAGCACTACATATCAGGGATGATCCATCAATTGAAGGACAAGTACTTATAATGTAATACGAGATTAAGTAATTACTTATTCATCCGTGTATTAACATCTGCGTGCGTGTTTAATGGTCCAATTCATCTTGATATTGATCCGTCTTGTGTGCTTCATTTCCTTTTCTAGGCCATCTCATTGTCACAACTTTACGTAAACGTCAACGTAAGTTTTGAACTAATTATGTAACAATATTTGTACAGTACTGATCAAAAGCGTAACTTTCCATCTAAATAGATCTAGTATCAAAATTAGTTTTAGGTTACTCACTCTATAAGTAAAATGTTCAGACATTTTATCAATTTTTGCACAACTTCGCCCCCCTTAGTCCGTAAGCCCTATAACATTTATACGACTGATACAGCGGTGTTTAAATACCTGGTCATCTTATTCTCAGTTTCCATAACAACTTCAGATGTATGCATTTTCATATTCAAAATCGGTTAATCCATTTTTGAGATTAGTCGGTAAAAGCTCCGGTCTGTTACAGTTTAATTACCTATAGGTATGTATGATATAATCTGATGATATTATTATACAAAAAATATTACTATTATTTTAATACTTTTTGTGAAGCCTTCCTGGCTAGGTGCCACTCTCTTGCTCAAGACAACCGTCAAACCATTCGTGTTCGTGTAAGGGTCTTAAGAGCTAGTTTCTTTTTTCTCCCACACAACTATACCTATGGTGTTTTGTTCATGGGCAACGATATCCACTTCCTATCAAGTCGCTCGTACAGACGAGCGACTGTACGAGAAAATAAAGTATTTTTTCGATAATTTACAAAAAAAAAAAACAATTTCCGCATTATCATCCGTTCCAAGTTTTTCCGCTGTCGCGTACCTCATGTGCATGTACTGTGGGTGAATTGTCTCACGTCGTCCACTTTATTGTCATCATTCCCGTCAAACAGGAACATGTTTTTACCAGACAACTACGCTACTCGGATACCATTGTTTACTCTGGGAAAGATACTTCATAGAATGTCCGTCCACTTGTTACAAATAGATGGTAGTTCCGCGATTCTATTTAAATGTTTTGTTTAACAGCTCAATTTCTGTTTATTTTTCTGATATTGTTAATACGTTGCAAAGCTTGGCGCTGATTAATGCAAGAAGTTTGAGCCACACATCTTAATAGATATTTAATTAAAAATAAATAGTTTTGTGAGTTTTGTTTTTAATCAGCTATCGCCACAACCATTGGTCGAAATCAAGAACGCAATGAAACTCACTTATGTTAAGTTAAATGGATTTATACAACTTAACGAACAAATTAGATTAACGTGCAACTTTTCAAAAATTAAAATTTCTCGTATCATTAAAATTATTCAAGTATTTTAACTTAAATTTATAAGTAACTAATTGAACCATCGCTAATAACAATCAGTCAGTTTTTGCTTCAGCTTAGCCGAATACTTTTTGGCAGAAGCTGAAGGTGGTTGAACCCAAATTCGGTCGAAAATTACCTATTTTTAACAAAAATCTCATCCAATAGACCTGCGAATGGAGAAGTGATGTAGAAATTTAATGCATATTATTTTTTTACTATTAATCAGTTAGGTATTTTATTTCTGACTAAGAACACTATTACGTCGTTTTTGGACTCCTATTGTTGATCTTCTCCAATCAAATTTTCCAGGTGTTCTACAAATTCCATCTTGTCCAGACAACTACAGTCTTAATCATGTACCAAGTTGACAATAGGCAATAATAGCATAAGTAATTGAAAGGCCTTGTCTAACAATGGGAGTTTTTAACACAACATTGTTCCAATACGGAGTGAGACAGCGAGAGAGCACGTCGAAAGTCATCACGACACTAACCCTGATGTGGCTGAACTTTCAATGCGGCGATCAATCGTCGCGACCGATCTCGTCACGGTCACGATTGCGATTAATCGCTAGACGTAAACGTGATGCCAGCCTCTTAGGTCATTGTTTCCGTTTTGTGTCAAAATTCTTTTGAGTTATGCATCATTCGTTTGAGGTATAAAAAAGTGGATTTGCAGTAATACGTTAACGTTTGGAAGCGAAGGCGGTGGACTGGAACGTAACTGGACCGAGTTCTGGTAAGGAAGAGCGAAAGCGTCTTTAGGAGTTATAATCTGCATTATTTTTAAATCTAGCAGATAAATGTACGGTTCATTGGATTTTTTAACCCCGATATGCTTGGACTATGATTACAAATCGTTAAAATAGCTAAGTATATAACTACGCTGGCTAAGTAAACAAAACGTAGCAGCCTAAATATCTTTAATATTGTAACAAAAAATATAATGAGAATTTTCGAGAAACTTTTAAATTGTGCCTCCTTTTATTCAAATATTTATGGTATTCTAACGCGCTTTTATTTGTTTTTCTAATTATGACGATTTTATAATAGGTATCAAAGACGCGCTTTGCGCTTGAAATTCTACCGTTATTTATATTGAGAAAGACTTACTTCACATTGCAGTATTGAACGTCCTGTTTTCTTTACGAAATGTAATTTTACACATATTCTTACCAATATTATAAATGCGAAAATGTGTTTGTTTATCCTTCTTTCACGACACTACGGAGCGTCGGTATGGTACGATTTTTGGTGAAGAGGTAGTTGGGAAGATGAGGACTATAGACTACTTTTCACTGCGAAGAAAGATATAATATCTATGGAAAGATCCATAACATTTATATTTTAGTCAAATTAGAGTAGCAATCGGTGATAGAAAGGAATCAACTAAGTTTTTATAGTTGTTCTTTTTTCACGCGTGGGCGAAGTAGCGGGCTACATTAAGTTATATATAAAAATTAGCTTTTCACACTTTTCAGTGTAAACTTTGACTGTGCCAATTCTCAGACGTTGCGTGCATTATTGTTAAAAAAGGCTACAAAACTTTCCCTTCACTTATTCATAATTATAGATATGCGAGGGAAATCCAATCATAGCGAATTAAAGATTGCATTTACATTAAAACGAGTAATGAAGCAGCAAATATAACAAAATTGAGCTTTTTTTACCGGTGAGTAACGTCGGTTTCCTCATGTTAATAAACTATAGAGTAGCTGTTTTTGTGGCTACAAAAAAGCATTGTTTCCTCTAACTGTTAGCAACTGTGCAATGATTTGTTGTATGTCTGAGAACAAAGGTTCCTTTACGGCCAAAGGTCTGGTACCTTTATTAGTGAAGTTAGTCGGTATGACACATTTATTTGTTAAATAAATTATAGACTCGCCTATTTTCTTATTTACAGACCATAAAGAAACTGCCTTTTTCGTTTTATTTATGTTTAAATTATGACAATTCTTACACTTGTAAGTATCCGTTTTACTTACATATATATTTTATCTATAGTTGGAAAACAATCCTAAATGATTTTATGCGAAGATGACGTCAGATCGCGTTGGCTTTCTAACTTTTAAGAGCTTATCAATAGTTACTCAATTTTTAACATGAAAAGTAAATTTAATCAATATTATAATTTATATCTTATGGCCTTAAGTATGTGATAGTCTATCACTGTGCCAGAGTAAATAAAAAAATACAGCTATTGCTAGAACGATATTAAAATAATTATATATAATTTTATATCAAATTTTACTTGTATATGTATTCATTTATCTGACTACAAGTTGAGACATATTTATTATTTATTGTGTCGTGAGTTCAATTGGTATTTTCCATTGCACTAGTAAGAAATATTTAACATTGTATCTGAAAATATTTATATATACCTACTCTATTTTATATTCGATTTATCTAAGTCAGATCATCGAATCATAGTAATTAGTGCTAAACAAAAACGACTGATTATTTTGAGATCCGATCATTGATAAAAAACTTAGTTCTGCGAACTATCGGAAATGTAGCTTGTTACTATCGTGGTTTTTTAATGGTCAGACATTCATTCCTCGTCATATCCTACGAAGATTCGAACCAACGTCAGTTGGCAAGCTAACTTAAACCAAACGTTTATGAGCTATTTGTATCTCACATTTTTCTGACAGATAAATAATTGTCAGTCTTCGATCAGGCGCCAAAGTAACTAACCACACATGCCGTGGCACAGGCAACGACTAATCCGTAGTAGACCAGTCATAGATGTGCAGAGGGGGACACTGATGCCCCTCCTCCCACCCCTGGGTGGCAGTTACCATGGATATTAGATGATCTATCCATATACTATACAGATCTACTTATATATCCATATAAGTTCTTATTATTTGAGTTTGTCCCACCCTTAAGCGAAAAAACTTGCCCTCTGCCTTGAAAGGACTGATTTCGTTTAGTTAGATAAATGCACGTTTTCCTCCTTATTTTAACTGGAATATCATCGGTGATGCCTTTGATATCGCAGTTGTCCATGGGCGAAGGTGAATAGTTATTATCAGGTTGCTGAGATGTCTAGTGTGCTGAGTAATTAATGTTTTCTTAAATCCCGTCGCCTTTGATCCAATTACTGTTTTGTAAGATCAGAAGTTTAAATAAATAATTACTTATTTGTCACATAATTGGCTAACCAGGCATTAAACTTTGGATATGACTTCGTATGATCACTATCTTAGGAGCTAATGTATTATTACATTTTGCTCCTGCTGAATATAATGCTCGTTAATATAATGTGGGAGTCTTCAAAAGAAGAGTGAATAGGCTCTTTATAAGTTAGTACGCACAACATCATAGACTACATCGCCACTTACCATCAGGTGGGATAGT
>DWPA01006213.1:0-11169 GCA_018251375.1 Calpodes ethlius
ACCTACGTGTAAATTTGCGTACGAGATTCCTTCTAAGGCTTTTTTGATATGCCTTTATATGGAGTTCTGAAAAAGGGGATAATGAGCTCTTGTTAAAAGCCGGCGATGCTTTGGGAAATCTCCTGAGTGAAGTGACTACTTAACCTTAGGTGGTCCATATGAATTGTCGCCTTCCGTAATATTGTAAAATGTTTTTCAATTAAATGAATACAATCTTTTTTTGCAGAAAAATAAATACTATTCGATGGGCAAGAGCAAGGCAAATGAACACGTTGAAGTATGCCAAACATTAAACCCCCGATGACAAAGACCATGATTATTTCTTCTCCTGGGATGGAAACACTCATAATGCAAGTGAAATCAACAAAAAATAAGAAAAATGGAGCGTAAATGAAAAAAAAAGAATGTAATCATTCAATACCTGAAACGTAATCGAGATACTTTCAATGTCTTAACTTTTTGGTTTAATGACTCATAAATCACCAAATAAAATGTAAGGCGCTGGCAGGAGAAGGATGCATGACGTGACGTACGTAAAGCGTCATACATTTCATATTGATAACCGCGTCCATACTTTGGACACTACATTAGGCGTTCGTAACTGGTCGGTGGTTCAAAATAATTTATTCACAGAACATGACGAGTACATAATGACGTAGTTATAGGCTGATGGGGCAACAATAATGACACACTTTGTTTCGAGTATATTATCAAACTTCAAAATGGCTATAATTACATGTCATCGTGATGAAAATATGAATAGATTGTGTTAATGAATTAATTAATATATAAATTACTATAAAATTGAACGTCAATCGGTAAATTTTGTCAATGGTTGTCGGTGAGAGTTTTAACGTCTGTTCACTGGTTTATATCGTGCCTATTCGTTGACTTCCATAAGTGTGGGGACACGTGCTCCCAATGGGAATATAGTGGACAGTAACTAAATGTGAATGGTTGATGTGTCACCAAATAGTTTGCAGTTGACCGTGAAAGTTTAATTTCTCTCGGCCAGGGTATAACTGCTTGGAAGTCCAAGCTTCAAGTGAATCTCTAAGCAGTACGCAGCTCCTTGTCAGCCGTTTGCCGTGTTGGTGCAACGGAATTCTAACTTTAAATTTCAGTCTGATTTTTCATTGCATTGTAAGATTTTTCAAATGAGAAATACCAGTAGCCAACTGTAAATTTCCCATTAAGATCCGCTTCTCCGCTCAGGGTATCAGATTATACGAAAACTACAAGTAAATTACTCGCTCCTTCCACCGGTTCAAATTGAAACGTCACATTCTAAGCGCGTTTAATTCTAAGAGGCGTACAAACAAAATATTTAAGCGGCAACTTTAGGCCAAAGTTTCTTTAATTAAATCTCCGGCGACGATTTGAAAACATCTGTCCCGCGCGGGCTTCGCTGCGACATGTTTTGGGTGAATACGCACTGCGGGCGCTCTCGTTTCTTCTCTACCAGTTATATTATCACGTCACGAAGCTCTTGACGGAGAACTTATCCAAAGTTGCTTGTCGCTTCTTTGTGGTAGACTGAAATAATGTCTGTTCGAGTACATACACGATTTCAATTATTTTCTGTCAGTTGAAATAAAACAAATAAAAAATATTTAACATTTTAAGGCATCATTTCTATTTGGTTCTCTCATTCATCTAATGATTTATGCTTGTGCAATAAAAATATGAATAACTATTTCAAAGGTTATGAATATACGTTATATTTTTGAATGAGTTCTAAAAAATGTATTAGGAAAGCAAAATCTAGTTCCCGTAGTGTTGATAAGCCTGCGAGTTTGCCCTAGTTGGCTTTGTGAGGCCCGCAGCAATTCGAACCCCAATTAAGTTGAATTTGTAAAATCCCACTTTGATTAGACTTCTCGCAACTCTCCGATGTTTACCGCCGTTGTGTCCTTTGTTTGTTAGACCTACTCGTACTACGGAATATCTTCATCTTTGAGACCTTCAAACTTTCGACGTTTACGACGTTTGCAACTGCAAATTTTAAACGTTTAAAATATTTAAATTATGAAAACAATCACACTGAAACTATAAAATAATAATACAAATTGGATTAATAAAACAGGATTTTTAAGTATTGAAAATTAAACCACTTAACAAAATTTCCCACTGCCTTCTGAAGTAGCAACTCGTCGATACGTGAAATAATTATACTAAATCGTATTCACATATTTTGTTCTAGAGATAAAATGAATGCAGTTGTTAAGGATCTCTTAAAATTATGTATGTCCACTATCTATATGATTTTTCCAATAACGATTTCATCGTTTTGGCGTTATAAAATCCATTAGAATACAAAAATTGCATTAACGTGACCAAAATTGTATTTAGGACATAACATTTACTTACGCTACGCGCGCACACTGTTCATTCATTACAGTATGAAGTGCGAAGCGATGTACCGCCGTAATTATGTACCTGGTCGAGTTCTCTAATGAGAATATACGACCGGATGTACAGTTGTGTACACGCGTATATTATCACAGTTTTATCCACAACATTAGCTATTTTGTTAATGAATTAAATGTGAACAGTCTTTAACCACAACATCACATCTCATAACTGTTCCACTGCTGGGCTCGGTTTTCTCACACAGTGTGAGGTGTACAGGCCATAGTCCATTACGCTGGCCGAGTGAGGATTGGTACACTTCATAAACCTTCAAACATAATATGGAGAGCAGGTTTTCTCACGATGTTTTCCTTCGCCGATGTAAGTGATAATTTACTTGGAACACGCACATAACTTTTTAAGAATTAAAGCTGCGTGCAGGATTCGAACTTACGCCCCCACGTTCGGCAGACCAACGTGCGTCACTGCTATTTAACCAAAATAGACGTTACTTGCTACTACTGAGTTATGTATTTTTTATAGTTCCGTAGTCATAACGCAAGGATTATAATTTACTTATGTCCGTCCGTCTGAGGCGTGAGGCAATCTCATTACTATTATAATAAATACATATTAGATCGTTATAATTAAATATATACATATCTATTATCATTTACCTGTGTTGTTACGCCGACATAATTCCTTAAACGTAAAGCGGAAATCTTTTTTTTTTGTCTACTCCATAGTGTGAAGTATCGTAGACTAATAAGTTCTTTAAAAAAAGTTATGGCATTGCAAAACCTATTTTTCGATATAGATCCCATTTCGATAATATTTGCTTTGTAGTGCATATTTGGTTAGGACCAAGCGTCTCATCCTGAAACACGGCAGTTAAATTGACGATGTTGGACACCTGAATTATTCACGGAAGTGGTATATATGATCAATTTAAAATTAAGACAGGGCTTGAAGCTAGTAATAGGATATCAACCCACACTTAAGAAACCATGCATTGCCCGTAGCTCCACGGTTTTTTTACTACAAAATATGTTTAATTTTGAAGGGTACAAATCACTTACAATTACCGAAATAAATATTAACATTCAGTGTTTAAATTCACCATAGAATTAGTAAAATTGACATGTAAATATGGTATTGAGCCAAAGTTGCTGTTTTTTTTATTTCATTGAATAGACACTCACTGGAAGTAACAAAGAACGCAGATGTCATTACTTTTTGCTAACGATACTTATAAATTTCACTCATAACACTAACTCGTGAAAATAGTACAGAACAAAGTGCGGCACATCACATTATGTACCGCGGTAATTATGTGCTCATCAACCGAGGCATTAGGCGCGGAAATGGGGCAAGTCGCTTTGAAAGACATGAAGCTTAATTATGTCGCGTTGTGTGAATGACAGTACTTTGTCTATTTGCGAGATACGCTACTATTACAACGATTTTTAACTAACATTAAAACGTCATTGCCAAGTTTGATTATTATTATGTTTTTAAGGAGGTGTAGTATAGAGAAGTACTAAACATTTATTTTAAACAAAATAGCCGGACTTAGAACTTTGCGCAGAAGCCAACGAGCGAGTAGACGCCTCACCGGGCGGCATTCAATAACCATCGTCTATAAACATTGACATCGAGGGCGCCTTGGCTTGTGGCCGGCAAGAAGGAGCGAGTGACCCACTTATTAATTGCCGCTTGAACCTCCAATCTAAACACATTACACATAGATTTACGGTCGATTTTATGAGCGTGAAGGAGTGATGAGACGAGATTATAAAATCCTATTATGAATTTCAACTTGGTATAGACTCTAGCCATATTTAATACGAGATATAACAATCATAAGAAACATTCGTTTGTATTTCAACAACAACCCTTAAAGTTATTTATATGATTTAGATATTGCTGAATATTTAAAGCATTTTGTAATTAACCAGGTCGGCATAATTATCATGCTTCAGTTACATCCCTTTAGAGGAAATATTGTACACGTTGTTGTAATTTACTAGAGAATAATTACTTTAATTTCACATACTGGTCTACACTGTGAGTACATAATCAAATCGATTAAATTATATTACTTCATACAATAGCTTTGAGCCCGAATATCTACGTAAGTCAGTCTCAATATTAAGCAAATGATGCTTAGTGGTGTGTACGACGTTGCTGTAGGTAATTCGCGGTAGAGTTTGTATGTAAACATTAATATACAGTAAGCCAGTACAAGCTTCTTTCTACGACCCTGTGCTACCGAAATGTTACAAGAAGTTAACTAACGGCTTCAGAGGTTTTTTCCAGTCCTTACGAACTAGTTTTCATCCATATCTACTACTGTCAGAACAAAACAAAACAATAGTTTCACACGCTTAAGGAATATGCAGGCTACAGACCTTTTTACCATGCGCGTCAGTATCGTAATGTACCTTCCTAGAAAGAAATGTGTAGACTCATCAACAGGTATAGTTAATAGTATCAGGTGTTACTTTGCGGAAATCCATTGTTACTAAGTTATTATTAGTATACTTTGCAACAATCCGCTATTAAAATGTATGACGGTATATACTTTAAAACATGGCTGGTACCGCCCTCCCTCTCACAATGAAATACATGTTCTACAATTAATTAAAGTACATATCAGAACGAAGCATCATTAGGGTAAGTTGACTCTACAATGGTAAGTCGTTAGCCGCAAAACATTTTAATCGCAGATTGTTGTAAAGTATACTAATAATAACTTAATCATCAACAGGTGTTAAAGTCAGCGGCGGTCGTAAAAGTCCGGGAGTGAACAAGACGTAGGTACATAAAAGTAACCACGTTATAATGTTACAGTAACACTGTGCAATACTGGGTCACCGGTGTGTTTAGTAACCGCACTGTCTCAAGCTTAGCTTCCTGGTTGCAAATCTCAGTGTTTAGCTAATAACCGGTTATGAACATTTAGTACGAGCGGCGCGCTAATGTTGCACAATGAAGATTGTTGAGGCACAAAAACGAACGGGATGTAAATGTCTTGTAGCTTCGATTATTGTTTAGTAATTTTATCACGCGAAACACGTGAATATTTCTTAATAGGTCGTGGATTTATGTTCATATTTTAAAATATCTATGTCCACAACACAAGAGAATCGGACGAACATTGCATCCGGAAGCCTCTTGTTAGTTCCGAAGAAGTAGTTAAACGACGAACAAGTCGTAAAGATACGAGTAAGCCAAAGCTCTAAGAAACATTGCTCTAAGCCTGAAACATTGAAGTAAAAAGATCATTTAAGTATTTGTGCAAATACTATTATCAACATTCAATGAAGGAAAAATTGGTAAGCGAGTGTGTGAGGAAAAACTTCATAATGTTCTAGAAAGTGTTTGAAGGCTGACATAGACTTTGCCCCCCTCAAACTGTGAGAGAAAACCCGAGCTCAGTATCACGGGTCGTGATGATTAAATTATCAATATTATTACGCTACTACAGTTACAAGAACTATTTCAATGTAGCTTTGTCACTCGCTATTACAACTTGGATATTTCTTTGGCATTTTACGAATCGACAAGATCGTCGCGGAACTCGGTATAGCTTCCTTTACTGAAAGTTTTGCCTGGGGAATCTACTTTCACTCCGGCTGGTATTTAACCGACCTACAGTTTATTTACTCAATGTTTTTTTAATTTTGTTTCCGAGTGGAAAGTTTTTGTTCTGTTTTAGATCTATCAGATTTCTATATGTTTTGTTTTCGTTCCACTCTGAAGAGTTTTTCGATGAATTGTTTTATGTATTTTTCTATCATATGTTGGCAATTCTCCGATTTTTTTGTATTTGGAGAAGAATTGAAATATTATTTCTGTGATATCATTTTCACATTGAAATAAATTTATTAGTTGTAGTTGAATCATGAAGAAATTGAAGTTCTATGTATGCAAATTCATTCGTATAATTAATTACTTTCGATAGATAAATTGATTGGTAACGCAATTATGTCTTTAGTTAACACTTTCATACGGAGAGGTACCGCTGAAGTAGTGGTGTATATTTTTATTACTTACTTCTATAACATTTCGATTTGAATCGCGATAGACACTGCACATTTATAAAACAATATGCATTAAGATCATCAAAAAATTTTTTTACGCATACAATGGGCAGTCCAAATGCTATTTTCGACCATCTTTGTAATTTACATGCTTCCAACACTATATCAATACCTGTCTACGAGTTGTGTATTTGAAAAAAAGTCATATACTCTGTAATACCGACGTCAGAAAGCATAATCGTTGTAACTTACGAGTAAGTATTTATTTAGAGGGTTATAGCGATTATGCTTTCCAGCGTCGATATCATTTTACATTAAGCCCTATAAAAACCGTTACTTGGCACCGACTGCACGACAGCGGGTACCAAATGTTGAATGCTTCGCTCTATGTTGTTCTATTAAAGGCGTACCATTACTATGGCTTTTAATATGAGATTTTGAAAAAAATCTAAAGTCTCACTCATACGAAATAATATGGTTTAAATTTCCATTAAAATTAATGTGTGAGAGTTCGATCTCTGATGACATACTTCTTATAGTACAAGACACAGGTACTCGTTCACTGGATCTCATTAATTAAGTAGTCATAGGAATATACTAGATGTTAAACGCGGCTTCGCACACGTGTGAGAAAAGAACAGCAATAAAAGGGTTGTCAATTCCTTGTTATCACTGGTAGCTATTCAAAGCTTTATTGTTAGACACTTACTTGAATTTGGCGAAGATATACATAGTAACGGATCTTTCTTCAGAAATGAGACGTTTGAGGTAAAAAGTAGCCTATAGTACCCACCATTTTCCCTATTATCACCAAACCAAAAACTATACTATAGTGACGCTTCATTGCTCCGTGAAAGAGGGACAAATAAATAACCACACTCGTATTTATAATATTAGTATGGACTTGCCACCGTCGAAATATAATTATGGTTACCTTCGTCGGATTACCACTAGCATTAGAGCGCGTTACTATTACTGGTAAGTATGTTAGTAATAACTGGAACATTCAATCCACCTTAAAATTGAAACCACAGAGATTATTCAATATCACGTATCGGAATTGTTAATATAGAATTAATTTAATGTGAACAGCTTGGCAGGTTTTGATAACGCTCCGGTCGGCAAAATCCATTCCGAGCCGGACATGAAAGACTGACTTTTGTACGAAATAAGCTTTTTAATGGACAATTTCGTTTCAATTTTAATAGTTGCTGTCATTAGTGGTATTTGTCGAGCTAACGTAATGACTTTTGGGTTAACTGTATTTAAAACGTTACAGGCAAAATTTAACTTCGTTGCCTACGAGATAGAGTCGGATATCGACTTTTGCTTGCTTTAATTATAAATTTCCCAATGCAAACTAAAATTGCAGCGGTACAGATGACGATTTTAAACGTTGCATTTGTTTTGGAGATTGCACTGATTATTTTCTCACAGCTGCACTTCACAACCGAATTACAACAAGATTATATTAGTTTAGCATGTCACGTATGCGCGTAATTTAAAAATAAATTGCACAGTTAGTGATTGGAGGTTAAAGTTGCAATCTGATCAACCGTACCTACAATGTAAAATCTTGGTTAAAAGATAATATGTAATGTGTTTAGAATATTCTCGAAATTGCAGAAAAATAACTAATGCTTCATTATATATAGGGTATATTTTTTATAAACTTACTGTAATTTTGAAATTTATCGGCAAGTGACAAGCCTATTTGGTTACTTCCTGTACTCAAGTAGAGAATGAAAAATATAGAAAACTCATTCCTAAAATTAAGCTCTCTCCAAACTAAGGAAACAGCCAAAACCAATACGCACTCTGCAGACTTTTTCATAAGCTTCCAGTACAATACAGTTCACTTGTCACAATATCACTAAAGGCAAAAATAAACATGGAAATACCTCAGGCCTTTCGAACCTGCTTCCTTCCCGGCATCGTGAACAAAACGATCTGCGACCGGCTACTGAGACATCTCAACTCAATACATTTTCTCCCGTTTTCCCCATTCTGCGAAGGATAAGGAGGGGGCGGGAGGTCAACGTGAACTGGCAGCGAAGGCAAGACGTGGAATTCGAAAAATTCAATTTCCTAACTGCGAATTTAGTACAGAATGTAAGAAATAACTGGTTCCCAGTCGGAACGCTCCGTGGGGAAGCGGGAAGAATGTAAAACATAGAGAATGGAGTAAAATTACACGTAGTCTCCCGACACGTCGGCGGGGATCTAGCACGAGCCGCCTACGACACGATTCGACGATACGACCATGGCACGATTTTGTCAGTTGCTGCATAGTTTACTAATAGATACGTTCTTCGAGCCTTGTAATTTACTGTAATCGTAATTCATCAAGGGTTTGGCTTACGATCGTTTGGTTTTGAGTAGTGCATCCAAATATTTTTTTTTTTGAGCATAAGACCCTTGTTTTAAGTGTTCCAACCTTTAATTAATATATAAAACTGTGACACGTAATTTTCATCGAAATCGTTAGTGTGATTTTCGAAAAACAGTTTATATATGTATGTTTTATAGATACTAGTGACCCACCCCGATCCCGCTCGGGTGCATTTGACATTTAAAAAAACTATATCATGTGTAACTCAGTGATAACGTAGCAGTAGTTTTAAAAACAACAATAATTATAATATTAGTATAGACATACAAGAAGTGTGGTAGACATGCTGCTCGTATATCGTAAAACGCATCGTGTCGTGACCAATAAACGCGAGCGGGCGCGGAAACAGAAGGGTGTCAATAGAAGGAAACCGATCCAAGTACAAAAGATAAAGGGGCCCGTGTAGTCGAAGTAGTAAGGAATTTATGGTAATTGGATTTTTCGAGCGTTTAGCGCTTCTGTGAGCGCCTCATCCGACTGACATAAATAGAACGTATTGATCTTATCAAATAAATGGCTCTATTTATCGGCCCAGTGATTGGGCACATTCCCGATGGTCGGGGAATCATCGCCGGCCGCTGAGTGATTCGTAAGCGCGCCAAATTTTTATGTGGAACTTACCAATGGCGGCCTGTCGATGCGAGCAGTCTTACTTTTCCTAGTATTGTCTGAGTGAAAAATACGAATTAACTGATACACGATACTATAGTGTTTCTGTGAGGCGCTCATTGTTAAAACTTAACTTTATTTTAGAACTCCTGAAAATCTGAAAACCCCTTGCTCCTTTTCGATTATTTTATTGAAAATTTTCTCCTTAAGAGTGAAATTGATGAATCACTAATATTACGTTACAGAAGATTACTATTCGAGACTATGTTAGAAGAGTACCTATCCTGAGAGTCCTTAAATAACGTTTAAAAAGCACAACTTAAAGTTTATATGCAATAAGGTTTATCGCGTAACGAGGCGATGTCGGTATCAGGACTATATTCTAGTGAAGGATAAAAAATCAGACTTGGCGTTTTGTCCGCGGGATAACAATAAGTTTGGTCAGAACCGTCAGTAATCGTTGTGTTTCAGTTTGAAGTAGTTTTGATTCACGGTTCGAGTTTACAATCCGATTAAATGTTAAACATTTTAGCTTCAGAGATAACTGGTGGCTAGAACGTGTTTGGAGTGCAAACCGAATGTCAACATTTTGACCGACTTACCACTACATATCTAGAACGTAATCGTAACATATTTATTTATTTCTTTACTAGATGTTGCCCGCAGCTTTGCCTGCGTGTGAAAAAAGAACAATAAAATGCTTATCGATTTATTTCTAACAAAGCGTTACCAAGCAACGCAACAAAATTTAACAACGCTTTGTTGTTAAATAATTTCTTTAGTTTGATTAAAATATACATCGTTGTGGATATATCCTCGGAAATGAGATGATTTTTCGGAGTGAAAAGTAGCCTATGGTACTCTGCAGCCTCCCAACTATCTCTGCACAAAAAAAAAAAAACATACAATAAGATCGTTACTTTACGCCGTGAAAGAACGACAAACAAAAACACATTTATAATATTAGTTTAGGTATTATTTAATTGTTACTGACGAATGCACTTTAGTTCCAATTTTTTACGTTAAAAATCTTACCCTGTGTATAATATAAAATTACGTAACTATTTAGACACTCAAAGACGTACTATCTTCCTCTCTTGAACTACGTAGTGTAAACTACTCTGTTGTTATCCAGTACATAATTTTCTCGGAGAAGCTAAGTCTAAAGTGCACTATTCAAATTGAACGTCAATATTTGTTTGATGTGCGTTTGTGTGCGCTGATAGCTCCCGACGTGGTCTTTCTTCCGATCAAGTCTAGTTTAATTGTTGTTAAGCCCGCGCGGGCAGACGTTGCGCATTTAAACAGCTTTATATACTTTGCGTTGCTCGGAAATATACGACACACGATGTAAATACAGGAGAACGCTTGACTGTTGATAAATAGAGAGCTTAAGAAGATAAGTTTTAAATGTTTGTTGAAGATTTACCACGGTTTAAACGACTATTTGCTTCCAGACTTAGTTCATGTATATACATATACCTAAGTGAGTCGATATAATTATGTTTATAACGTCAATAAATCTAGTAAAAATCCTTTTAAAATAAGTAAGATATATATCTAGATAGTACTTAGTACACTTAGACACAACGTGAACAGGAAGTCATAAAGTGAAGTTATTGTTTCATTTAAGTAGGATTATTTTAAATAGCAAAGTCTTACGCTGTCTCGAAGTCGATCTTCAATTGACGTAATTGCTTAAGAAAGCATTTAAACTCAATAGCTAATAATTTGACCAAAGTAATAACAGACAAAATTTAAAACACTGCG
>DWPA01006214.1:0-11169 GCA_018251375.1 Calpodes ethlius
CTATACAAAAATATCATGCCGTCCCGACATTCCGTTGCGATGCGAAAGATGGAAAAACACTTTCCCAGCAATTGAATTTGTACGGGTATATTAAAATATTACAATAACAATAATTCTTTAGAAGATAATTAAATTTTTTCTCATTTATTATTTACTAGATGTTGCCTGCGGATCTGCACGTGTGAGAAAAGAACAGCAAAAAATGTTTGTCAATACCTTTCCATCACTGGTTGCTAGGCAACGCTTTTTTGTTAGACACTTACTTGAATTTGGCAAAAATATACATCGTAATAAATCTTTAAACATAAATTAGATGTTTATTCAGTAAAAAGTACCCTATATTGCTCGTCGTCCTAAAAACTATCTCCTAAATAAAAATCATACTATAGCGACGTTCTGTCGAGCAGTGAAAGAAGGACACACAATAACACTCTCGCATTTATAATATAAGTAAGGATTAGAATGAATAGATTCTCGTATAGTTTTTAACGTAACAAATATATAATGTAAAATACATATCTGTATACGGTGCGTTAGCAAGTTGTGTGTCCGTTGGAAAGAGAAGTGTTTAAATCCAGATTAATATATTTGGGACGTCAGTAGCCCAAAACAAGAGACAATTACGTAAGCGGGACCGCCTATAGTTCCGATCATTATCTGAATAAAATTATGGCGTCTAAAAGCTTCGACATCGGTATAATTCGAACCTGGAATGCATTACCTAAGGTTTAGGTCTGCTATTCTAAGAAGCGTTCGCAAAAAGTTAGGTAACTTCACCGGACGCTCGTTTTTTCTCGCGCTAAAAAGTCGTTCATCATTGCGAAGGTCGTCGGCTAGACGTACACAAAGAATGCTTGTTTGCCCGTCCGTGCGTTTAGCTGTTTTTTTTGCAATGTCATACGTGTTGGGTAGGTACTTAAACGCTAGAGTCACGATAAGGTCGAATGTTTTGGCTTCTAATTTCTTATTTGGTAATGCAGGAAAAAAGCTGATTTGAAATTTATCGCGGTTTAAGTATTGACCTCTAACGTGTCTTAATCCTTTATTTTTTTGCGATTAAATATCTCTTTTGTTTATCGCATCGTCTCTACTGTATACATACTTGTACTAAAACACAATGTTAACCATCTGAGTGTTTGATTTAAGAAATAATATTCTTTGGAACCACTTTTTGCGTCAACTATTACCGTGTGGACAATATCTTCCACATTGTAACCACAGCGCTATGTTACTAGTAACACATTGTAGAAGCTTTCAACCACATTAAAATAAAATATTGGTTGTCCTCTCAATGTATGGCTGTCGTGTGTTTACGAGATCATTTCGAGGATTAGGTCACATAGCAGAATTAGCTTTATGAAGTGCAGTACAGTAACGAAGCTTTCAAGTAATTATTTAGAGAAGAAATTAGAAATTAACTAGTCTTATTTATCCTTCTTGATAAGAAGGAAGATGCTTCAAAATAGATAGATTTTTGAGGAAAAAATATGATATTTAAACCAGTTAGTTATTTGAACAAGAAATTAATTGTCAACACAGCAACGAGTAAAATAGAGGAAGGTATGCGATTTAAAGTGTAATGTGCTTTTAAGAATATGCCTAATATTTCAAAGAGAATGCAATAATTACAATAAGATCACCATGTTTTTGAGCATGACTAATTAATATTTTCATGGATTTATTTCCTTTTGTGATGCTTATATTCGAAAAGCAATTCAGATTTCGTTTCTTTGGAGAAGTAGAAATTTTCTTGTGAATGGACATCAATAGCTGGCATTTGTTTTTTAAATACCTTGATTTTCAAGATATCTTTGAATAACAACAAATCGAAGCTTAAATTCATGTCCAAAAGTTTTAATTACATACGGTTAATTGTTTTAAATTTCAACTTTTTCTTAATATAACCCCAAAAGGTGGTACCTGTTACAAAAATCAGCTTTTTTTGGAACACATTGACCCAAAACTTTTGAATGACCATTCAGCTGTTCAGTTTGGGCAAACTCTCATCAGTCGGCCAAAAGAGATGTTGCAAAAAAACGTGAAAACATCGCGAGTAAGTGCACTCGGTTATCTCGTTTTGTTTTGCAAGTCGTCATTGAAATTTCGTTATCCCGCAACTGCCTTACTTCTAGCTATGAACTAGAGAATATACTGTGAGGAAATTATGTCAAAAAATAAATTAACGTCTGGAAATGTGAGGACTTGACACGATGTGATAGTAATTACGGGGAAGAAAAGCTTTAGGGGATTTCATAAGTTTTTGGAAAATCAAACAGACATATTCAGTTAAATAAAAAGTAAAATGCTTTGTAAAATAAAATTCTTTCTTAAACTTTTACTGACCGCAATTAAATGTTGGGTACACATGGCCAGCTCAAACCTCAACGCATTGCATGCTATTAAATTGTAAAGATATATGAGTACGTATGTATATGTGGTTTTTGGAATAAATATTTGTTTATTAAGGAACACTTTACTTTTCAATTCCACATGTAGTTGGTAATGTCAGATTTACGGATTATACTTACCAGAACTCTACGGCCTTTGCAAAAAAATCCGCTCCACCTGTGAAATTCCTATTCCATGGCACCATACTCTCTCGTTTCATTTTCTACTCGTACCTCGTTCACTTTACGGCCAGTCTGCTGTTTTGCGTTTAGATATAATCAGCTTTATGATATGACCTTACTTATGCAGTATAATAATACTAAGTTGCGTGTAATCATATGGAGCTGTGCTCTTTCACACGACTCGCTTTGCTTCACGTGAGATTGTGGATCCGATATTAATGTTCATTATCAAGCTGTTGTTAAATGAGCTATGTTTTGGATCGAGATCATTGTTAGATTATTGCAATTCTATGATTGTTTATCTTATACGTGAGTGAGCGCTAAAATGTGGTCTTCAATGTTGTTAGTCTGTACGTCCGTTCAAGGCGTTCGTTGATATGATTTATTGTCTAGAATGAATTAAGTCGATAATATATCTGCGTCGATAAAAATTGCGTTTGGTTTAATAATTTTCTTGTCTGCGTTATGTAAGTTTGACTTAAGGTAGTTTCTTTCGTTGTAATCTTTAAAATTAAAACAAGATGTCTTTGCCAATCATTATATCTTTTCCTGAAATTTTCTAGATGTTTTCTAGCGTAGGCATATTGGTCTTGTATTATTTTAAGATAAGCTAAGATAAACCTAAAGATTTTTTATTATATCATAACATTTCTAGAATATTCCTAAGAATTTTGATTCGTAAATAGTAAAGCTCAATCTATACTTAAATTCTCTAAAATCTTTTGCGCCACTTAATTACAATATAAAAATGAAAGGCATTCCCTTTCCAAGTGATTGTGATAATTTAAATAGTTACTTAGAAAAAATAGACAAAGTAATGTTATGGGACAGTGAACACGATAATCATTACCGAAAGTACAATATTACTTTTCTTTGTGTTTTTTGTTGTTTGTTGATTTACCTTCGGAATTTCCCTTAAAAACAATAACTTTAGTACGTCAAAGTACTTCTGTATATAATTATTATGCCACAATTTAATGGTCTCTTGTATGTTTAACGAAGAGTTTCTAATTAGGTAAAAAGATTAAGTTTAGGAATTTGAAATTATATAAGGCAAGGTGTGAAGGGGTGAGGTGTGGTTAAGAGAAGAAAAGAGTGATCAAGAATAAAAAAGAGGAGTAAGGAGTCTTTAAAAATGTAACTGGCCAGAGAACAGGTCAACTTTGAATAAAGACTTAAAAAATAATGTTAGAAAACTTTGATCTCGTCACTGAAAATAATTATTTAAAGTATTAGTGGCATTTCCTTAATTTCTCTTTATATATTACTTGAATTGATGGACATGTGGACAACTGTACAGGAGAATTTTATATTAAGTACTTATAAGTTTATTTAGACTGAGGCTATCTTGATAATTCGATCAAAAACCATGTATAAAGTACAACTGACTTACATCACATATAACAATATGACTCATAGCCCCAAACTGGAATACCCTGTAACGTGGGTGCCATGGACCATACATAAAGAACATACACACATTCCCAGAACGGAAACAGAAATTTTAACTTGCTGGGAATCGAACCCTTTGAATGACCCGGTACGCTAACTATTGGGTTACAAGGGTCATTAAATGGTAACTACTGAGAACGACGACAAGCGGTCAGAAAAGTTTGACCACAATCGTCACTCATCTAATTACGACCATTGTTACTCAATTCGATCGAACACTTCGATCGACATATCAACTATCCGTCTCCCGCCCACTTCACGTTACGTTAATTACACGCAAATGAATAAGAATTAATATTCAATTGTATTAAAATCGTAGAGTTTATCGATCTTATAATATATTATATGGCCTATAATCTGCGCCATCACATATTCTTGATGTGTACATGTTTTCATAAAAATTGGTGAAACCGTTCTTGAGGTATAAGAAGGACAATAGACAAGACAGAAAGATAAGCAAAAATAAAAAAAAGTAGCATAATATGATTTACAGCTTAAAATTATTATTTATTACAAATTTAGATGAAAAAAAAATGTACAGACAGACTCAATAGATTTTGGCATAATCTTAAGACGTCGAAAGAATATACAACGACGCGTACAAGTGTATTATGGTAACCGTTATAGATAATTTGAAATTCGAATATAAACTTAAATCACAATAATCTCATTAGTGTGGTCTATAAAGAGATTGAGTGTAAGTACTCTATGGTCGTGATTGACATTGTGAGTACGTGGACGAGATAAAATCTGATCGTCTGTCGACACCCATCTGGGGTCCGGTTGTCAGTGACTACGATTTCGTTGTATGTCAATGTTACTTGTTTGACTTCTACCTTTCAACTGCAATAACTCGAGTTGGGTAAATAATGATGGCGTGACACGTAAAATATGCAAATAGTAAAACATCTTTGGTAAATGTAATAGTTATCTTATCTTTTAAATCACTGTATTTGGTAAAGGATATATAAAGATTATTTGTATATTAAGGATTGCATTTTTTTTTTTAGTTTTTTAGTTAAATTTGACCCACTTTCCTGTCTCTGGTAAATTTCGTATACATAAGTAAATCGGATGACAATGTATTGGATGCAAATAGGACAAAAGGTGAATGTTTAGAAGTTAGTAAAATCCTTGGACTAGTTTTAAGTCTGTAATGATTGTTTAATTTTGAATAAATAAATAAATAAATACACATCAATAAATAAATAATGGTGTCATATGACACCATATATATAGCTGGTCACGTAGATGGAGACAGGGTAACTCGGGTCAAATTCTCAGATAAAACTATATAAAAGATATACTGCAAAAGAATTATACTTTCGAATAATGCTTTCGCGTCAACAAACAAATTTGTGGTATTTAGTATAAAAAACTCAATAAATTTGAACCTACACACGAATTTGACTCGTAATAACATGATGTATTAGGACCTGACAACTAGATCTCAATGATGTGTGGCCAAACTTCGTGGAACGTGTAACAGCGATGGTTCTATGCTAAACAGTCAGTGGTTAGCCTTGCGGAGAGCCAGTAAAAACTGAGGAAATGCTTGTACCTCGTAAGTCGAATACTAAATATGTATAAGAGAGCGGTTTAATATATTATTTACTAAGCGTCTTGTTCACTCTAATACGTGGAGAGACTTCATTTATTTATGTGAATAGCTAAGAAATGAATAGAAGGGCCACTTGATGGTACCTAAATAAATACATTGCTGGTTAAGAGAGAAGAGAAAAAAGGAAAAAGTCTTTGAAACTGTTGCAGAAACATAATGACTCTCTTGGTGGTCGACTGAAGCGAGAGAGTAGTAGCCAGGCTTCATGGAGAGAGAATACTTAATACTAGTAATTGTAACGCACACACAAAGATTCTATACTAGTGTGATAAACTCGAAAGGGTGTTCACGGTGCAACGGAGCGTCGCGTCGATTTTTGGTTTGGAAGTATTAGAGATGACTATGAGTATTATAAGCTGCTTTTTAAGAACATGTCATTTGTGTAGAATAATTAATTACGATGTATATTTCAGCCGGTTTAATGGAAGTGTTTAACGACAACGTAGCCTGGCAACGATAGAAAGAAATTGACAACCTTGTCATACACATAGGCGGAGCTGCGAGCAACATCTAGTTTTAAATAAAATAAAACTCACTGCGTTTTACACATCCTATATTTCAACTATTTATACAATAGAATTGACAACAAAACAAAAAAATAAATGTTCCAATTTTAAAACAAAAAAATTAAAAAAGAGTTGAGAGGTTTAAATAGACAAAATAAACTTTCTGCCAATTCCAATCATAAGTAATAAATAATATTTAATAATATTAATGATTAAGCCATCCTTACACAAAGCCGTACCACCAAATAAATACCAACAATAATAACTTTAATCTTTTATTACTGCGAACACAAAACTTTTCTTCCTTACCTTATTACTTTGATATGCTCAGGGTTAACGTAAAGAATGCGATACAATAAGTTTTTGTTCGTAATTACCAGTCAAAAGAAAAAAACTTTATTGGTGAGTAACATAGAAAGAGTCTCGCAATATTCGTACCAATAAAGAAATGATTAAAAATTGCTGCTAGTATTATCCCAGGGCTCGCCTCCCGTAACATTTCGTTCGTCGTTAATAGTTGCTAAAACTATTATATTTTTACTTTTCCCATTCGGTCAATAAATTCATGTTGAAAAACACAAAAAACTTATTTGTTCACATTCAAAATGTTCTCCGTTAAAGATTGTCTTGCTTGGAACCATTCCTAAGCGAGGTATCAGATCATAGTACCATAAAGGTGCACTGTCATTGAAAACTAAAGCAATGTGTCAAATTTCCACTTCGTAGGATAAGAGGAAGTGGTCCTAATTTAACTTGCAAGATTTGACCCAAACTAACATACTAACAAACATTAAAAATTAAATAAAATATTTAAAAATATGAGGTCATATGTTTTACTTTGCATTTTTATAACATCATCCGTTGAAATATAAAATAACACTGACTGGCTTAATAAATGGATTTAATTCATTAATGGCCTACTAGAGGACGAATCTTTCCTCTTGGATGATGGCATACTTGATCAATACTATAATGTTTTAAAGTTTTGTCAGTATTCGAGAGGATGAACGGATTTTTACGGGATTATTTGTTAAGGTTTTATTAGTTATAGTTATGCCTTCGATATTAACCTTGATAACTTTCCAGTTGTCTCAAAAAAACAGTTGAAGAACGTCTTTAAACTTTTAATTGTCTCAAGCCAATGATTCGAAATGTATTGTATAAAATTGCAATATACAAATATCAACTATATCTCATGTTCTAAGTTCTTTTTTAACGAAGAAAACTAAGGGTAAAGTCATAAAATAAATTTAATTGCAATGAAAATTAAACAATACGCAGTTACGATAAAGTTTCTAATCCCAAAGCATGAAATTTATCTCCTCTCGTTGGCTTTAGTTTAATAATAGCATTCTACGGCCGCCGTACGCAAATCACTTGAACATCCACTTTGATAATACATTGTACCCTCTTCTGTTCTCTACATGGTGATGGTATGCGGAGGTGGATGCTATTATGTCGATGGCACCGTATTAGATACGATTAGTAATAAATACCAGCCTGTTATCGTAATCGGATGGCGTCAATCTCTTTTTTGTCAATGGATTATATTGTACGAACTATACCACGTTGTGTGAAGCTTTTCTGCAGTATAAAATAAAAATAAGCGCTAACACACTCATACCCCCGCAGTAGGACTTGTGTCGCGGGCAGCCAAAGACACCAATAACACGGCACTAACACTCATGAGTGGAGAACAAATATTTATCTGTCACATAAATATCTGCCCTGGTCGGGGTTCGATCTCAGGATCCTTCGGTTCGCAGGCAGGGTCACTACCGACTAGGGTACAGTGCCGTCTTGTATTGTATTGTACTGTAATGCAAGCAGTAAAGTGAGAATGATATTTGTATCAGTAAAATTTATGATATTTGTCTGTGAACGGAATATATTTCGTAACTCCTAAGTTTTGTATCTGTGGTGTAATGTATTGCTAGTTAAATGATTTTCTTTCATCATTTTTTTATCTTCCTACGTTCTGTCTATAGTGCAATGTTCTGTTTAATGATTTCCTTCCTTCCTTCTTTCTTTCTTTCCTCCTATTATCTTGTAATCTACATTGTGTTGTCAACGTAAAACCAACGATGCAACAATATCGGTGTTCATAGAATATGATTACAGTAAAATTTTTCTACCATTTCGCCTTAATATCTTCTGTCTTATCTATCTATCTTCTTCTTTCTTCTTCTTATATATAAAAATGAATGTTTGTCTGTATGTCCTTATAGAATCGTAAAGATACATTTAATCATGTGATGATCTTTAGAAAAGTTGTTGTGCATGATCCCACGAAGGTTTCTGAGTTGGTACGACCAATTTTCGACAGATGGCGCCACTGTGATTACCTTATTTTATTTTATTGTTTAATCACATATTGCCTTGCTTCCAATTCAAGTCTTTCCAAAGTCTTCCAATTATAAAAGATGTTTTGGCTGCCAGTCTGTTTAATGACACGGACATTCACAAGGTGGCAGCAGCCGCTATGGATGGTACTTGCCAATATTTGGAAGCTGTACGGTTTGGGCATACCTCTCTCAGGACTTGAAGTAATCTCGCACTTGTTATATTTTAAGACTTAAGTATCAGAATGTACCTTATGTTTTGTGTAGGAATATAACGGGGCAAGTTGCACCAATGAACTTCATATAACGTTAAGAAGAGGAAGAAATTGCAAGAATACGAACATTGCTTTTATATCACAATCACGTGTGAGATGTCTTCATACAAGTGGGATAGTTATGGGTTGGTAAGCCAGAGGTTCCCAATCTTCTTCAGCTCGCGACGCAGTCCGAAGATTAGTATTTTGTCTCGGCGCACAACTCAAGTTAGCTATTAATATTTTTAAAAGAAACAGTTCAAAGATATTGGTACCTAATTGTTACAAATTTAAAATCTCGTGTCATTTTGGTCGAAAAGGAATTTTACAACGTTATGTTCTTTAACAATGCGAGCGCCAAAAAAAAATACTCGATTATTATTATGTGGATCGACTTCCACTCACGGCGCCCCTCTTTACTTTCTACTGCGCACCAGGGCACCGCGGTGGACAGTTTGGGAACCCCCGGTATAAGCATATCAAGGGAGAGACTGTACTTACCTATATTTAATTAAACGTGTTTCTTTAATGTGGAACCCTATAGCAATTAACGGAGGAAAATTTGTCACCTATGGAAGGAATTGGTCTAACAACTACCACCAAGACCAATGGATATAGGTACGTGCACTATAAAACTCGAAAGCATGTTTGGAATCAATGATCAATAATTTTAGCGACTACTGAACTTTAATTCTGTCATAAATTTTAAGCAATTGTATTCAATAATTATGATTGCTGCAGTTATTTTAAAAATATGAACAAACAGAGTGAAAGAAGAAAGTCTACCCGGGTGCTCTGGGCATCATTATATCATTTGGTATCCACCTAGGTGCTTGTCTCTTATTTCATTGTTAAAAACTGGTGCCGTATATTTGTATGAATATACTACAGATAAGTAATAGGTGCTTCATTTATTAAAATCGTTTCAAAATTTACTTTCCTCATTTTAACGATCTAACAACCGTATAGTTTTGAAATAAGAAAAGGCTTAACTGTTCAAAGACTTTTCTGTTTATGAGAGTTGATCCTTAAAAGTCAATTGGTAAGCATAGGCAAGAATAAATAAGATATTTTATGCAAATTTAATTCTTGTAATTAATTACGCACGTTGCTCGCGACATCTATTTAGAAAACTAAGCATTTTATATAAGTGAATGGACACTAACGCCATCTTGTATCATATAAGTAAACTAGATGTTGATATTGGTATGAGCTAAAAATTAAGTTACTATATGGTTTCAGTAGATGGCGTTGTTTACATAACTCTCTAATCGTAGAATAGATGACTCTGTTCCATATGAAAAACATTAGTTTGCGCTCCATCAGTCCAGTAGTCACCCTGAACACGATAAAGAGGAAGTAGGCAGCAAAGAAGGGCCCTGGTTTCACTTAAGAATTGTTATTAATTGTCTGTGAGGTCTGTTAGCCTACAACCCTATTACTTGAGTCAGTCACCTAAAAATCGTCGTTTTCTGAATGTCTACATGCCACTGTGACAACTTACCATCAGCTGAAAAGATATTACGGCTCATCACCTATACATAAATTCACCTATTACACCATTTTAATTGGTAAAATGAAGTACCTACCTACTAAACAGCTGCAACACTACTTACTAATGCCTTAATAGTAAACGAGAGTAGCCGATAAGAAACCTAAACAATATTATGTACAGATTTAGTTTCATTATTTTTATTATAGCTTCAATTTCAATATAATTCTTAACAATCGAATGGTACACAATTCTCACGATAAAATAACGCCTCGATAAACCTCGGACTATTAAACTTTCGTCTACTAATTAACTACTAATAGAACCGATGAAATATTTTAACTTATCTTCCATATATACCAAGTGACCCTCATTTAAAGATACGCGAGCATACTCGAATGAAAGGCAAAGTAAATTTGACGTTGCTAACATCAAACGCGGTCCTAAATGTTTTTTACGGAATCTACACAAATTTAATGTCACTTACCAATTCGTTTGATATGATGGAAAGAGAGGAAACATTTATTTACACTGCCAAATAAATTTGTTTTGATAAAACCCTCAAAGAAACATTTTTGGACTCAAAGAAATAAAATTAGGAATGCGTGTTTGGACACCTGATGAGAGTTTTAAGTACTTCTCGTCTTTCAGTTATAAAACACTGAGTCTTATTTATTTTGTTTATTTAGAATGTCTTAATGGTTGCGTAGTTCAACTGCCATTTTTAATTATCCATACTCATATTGTAAATGCGAAAGTGTGTTTGTTTGTTTGTCATTCTTTCATGGCGTAACGGAGCGTCGCTTTGGTATGTTTTTTGCATCGGAGAGAGTTAGGAGAACAACGATTACTATAGGCTACTTTTTACTGCGAATAAACATTTCATTTCTGTGGTAAGTTTTATTATGATGTATATTTTAGTAGATATCAAG